>JARQOD010000459.1:83007-151988 GCA_033576555.1 Oophaga sylvatica
GATCATAACAGGCGGTGAGATAGTGGAACAGCTGTTAGTGCCGGGGCCATACAGACGACGGGTACTAGATATGGCCCATTCACATGTTCTGGGGGGACACCTAGGGGTCGAGAAAACTCAGGAGAGGATACTGAGGAGGTTTTGTTGGCCAGGGTGTTATCGAGAAATTCAAAACTTTTGTAGGTCCTGCCCCACCTGCCAAATAACCGCTCCTCCTCCCACTTCCGTAGCCCCTTAGTTCCACTACCTGTGATAGAGGTTCCCTTTGAGAGGATTGCCATGGACCTCGTGGGCCCCATAGTCAAATCAGCTCGGGGACACCAATATATCCTGGTCGTCATGGACTATGCGACTCGGTATTCAGAAGCGGTTCCCCTAAGGAACATGTCCAGTAAAAGTATAGCCGAGAGTTGGTCCATATTTTTGCTCGGACAGGTCTACCAAAAGAGATTCTAACAGACCAAGGAACCCCCTTCATGAGCAAGGTGATGAAGGAGCTTTGCAGAGTCCTTCAGATAACTCAGCTGCAGACCTCGGTGTATCATCCACAAACGGACGGCCTAGTGTAGGGATGTCAAAGTCAAACACACCGAGGGCCAAAAAAAAAATTTGCTACAAGCCGAGGGCCGGACTGACGCCGGCCCTGCTACCGGTGCATTGTGGGAAATGTAGTGTTGGTGCCAGGGCCGGCTCCAGGTTTTTATGGGACCCGGGCGAAAGAGCCTCAGTGGGCCCCTTTAACACAGACCACGATTCATGATGCACAGATACAGCAGAGAAATATGGGTATAGTACTATGCCAAATACTTCTCTTCTTCCATTACATGACTGATATCTATTGTAAATTGTACAATAGCTCAAAAACCGCCAAATCCTCACAGCGCACAGTACAGACCGGACAGTACAGTCCTCCATACAATATTATGGGCACCACAGTCTCCCCTCATCACCCATATAATACCCCATGCAGGATGTCACCCCCCATATAATGCTCCATACAGAATACTGGACCCAATATAATGCTCCATACAGGATACTGGACCCAATATAATGCTCCATACAGGATACTGGTCCCCATATAATGCTCCATACAGGATACTGGTCCCCATATAATGCTCCATACAAAATATGGAGCTCTCCTCTGCGCTGTACTGCGTTCTGCACTGTTACAGCTCAGGAAAGGGCGCTGTGGAAAGACTCCCCATTATCATCATCATTGCCTCCCCATCATCATCATAGCCTCCCCATTATCATCAATGCCTGCCCATCATCATCATCTCCTCCCCATCATCGTCAATGCCTGCCCATTATCATCAATGCCTGCCCATTATCATCATCTTCTCCCCATTATCAGCAATGCCTGCCCATCATCATCTCCTCCCCATCATCATCAATGTCTGCCCATCATCATCTTCTCCCCATCATCAATGCCTGCCCATTATCATCATCTTCTCCCCATCATCATCAATGCCTCCCCATTATCAGCAATGCCTGCCCATCATCATCTTCTCCCCATCATCAATGCCTCCCCATTATCAGCAATGCCTGCCATCATCACACACAGACAGCACACAAGCACTCTCTCACATACATACATACACACACACACACATACATACACACACACACAAAGCACCGCACTACATACACACACAGAGACACACACACAGAGACGTCTTACCTGTTCAGCGTCCCCGCGCTCTGTGCCACAGCCGGCCGCTGAATGATGACGTCATTCAGCGGCCGGCTGTGAGAGGAAGCGCCGGCGCCCCCTGGAGCCCGGAGCTGCGGCAGTGGAGGCACGGGAGAGGTAAGTATTGTTGCCAGCTGCTGCCGGGGCCCTGAGCAGGCGGGGGGGCCCAGTGGCGGTGCTGACACCGCTCTCCTCCGCTAACGGGCGCGGGGGTGCCAGACTGCGAGTGGGCCCCCCCGCCTGCTCAGGGCCCCGCCTGCCAGGGGGCCATAGATAATCAATTCGCTGGCCGGATCTGGCCCGCGGGCCTTGACTTTGACATATGGGGCCTAGTGGAACGCTTCAACAAGACCTTAAAGGCGATGCTCAAGAAGGTCGTTGAAAAGGATGGGAGAGACTGGGACTACCTGCTCCCATTTCTGCTTTTCTCGGTCAGAGAAGTTCCTCAAGCCTCCACTGGCTTCTCTCCATTTGAGCTCCTATATGGGCGGCATCCAAGAGGTCTCCTAGACATCACCAAGGAAACTTGGGAGGCTGAAGTCACGCCACACCGGAGCATCATCGAACATGTCGCCCAGTTACAGGAGAGAATGTCAAAGGTGATGCCCATCGTAAAGGAACATCTCCTCCAGGCGCAGGAAGCCCAGGCGAGAGTCTATAACCGGTCGGCGAGACTAAGACAGTTCCAGCCCGGAGACCGTGTTTTGGTGCTGATCCCTACTGTCGAGAGCAAGTTCCTCGCCAAATGGCAAGGTCCATACGAGGTGGTGGAGAAAGTCAGCGAGGTTAATTATAAAGTCCACCAGCCTGGCCGAAGGAAGGCACATCAAATATATCATGTAAACTTGCTCAAGCCGTGGCGGGACCATGAACCTGTGGAAACTCCTTGCCTGGGAGCCGCACCAGAAGACAAGGAACCTTGGGAGGAGGTCACTATTGCAGAGACTCTATCACCGGCCCAGAAGCAACAGTGTCGAGAATTACTACAGCAGAATCGGGAGCTGTTCTCAGAGTTGCCAGGGCATACACAAGTGGTAGAGCATGACGTGCTGACAGAACCACATGTACGAGTGAATTTGAAGCCATATCGGATTCCGGAAGCACGCCGGGAGGTGATCTCGGCTGAGGTGAAGAGGATGTTAGACCTCGGGGTAATAGAGGAGTCAAAGAGTGGGTGGTCGAGCCCAATCGTCCTCGTGCCGAAACCCAATGGAGAGTGGAGATTTTGTAATGACTACCGTCGGCTAAATGAGGTATCCAAGTGTGACGCGTACCCGATGCCCCGCGTCGACGAACTCATCGAGAGGCTTGGACCGGCGAGGTACATCACCACTCTTGACCTGACGAAGGGCTACTGGCAGATCCCCATGTCCCAGATGGTTATTTTCAATACAAGCGGATGCCGTTCGGACTACAGGGGGCCCCAGCCACTTTCCAGAGGGCTATGGATCGGATCCTAGCCCCACATAAGAAGTATGCCGCAGCCTACCTCGACGACATTGTGGTCTTTAGCCCAGACTGGGCTAGTCACCTACCCAAACTACAGGCCGTTTTGGACGCGCTAAGGAAAGCAGGATTTACCATAAATCCGAGAAAGTGTGCCATCGGAAAAGAGGAGGCCAAGTACCTGGGCTATGTTGTTGGGAGAGGCGAAATAAAGCCGCAAATCAAGAAAGGGGAGGCAATTCAAACCTGGCCGCAACCGCTCTCAAAGAAGCAGGTGAAAGCATTCCTGGGAATGGTGGGATACTACCGGCGGTTTATCCCGAATTTCGCCACGATGGCCGCCCCACTAACAGATCTTCTAAAAGGCACCAAATCAACCATGGTGAAATGGACGGAAGAAACGGAGACCGCATTTCAAAAGCTGAAGCTAACACTGTGCAAGCAGCCTGTCCTGGTCGCGCCAGACTTTAAAAAGAATTTGTGGTCCAGACTGACGCATCAGAGGTTGGTCTAGGGGCCGTACTCTCCCAAGAAATAAATGGGGAAGAACATCCCATTCTCTATCTAAGCCGAAAGCTGTCCTCCTGCGAGAAGAACTACGCCATAGTAGAAAAAGAGTGTTTAGCCATAAAATGGGCCGTAGATACACTGAAATATTACCTACTAGGCCGGAAGTTTAAATTAGTATCGGACCATGCCCCGTTGAGATGGTTGAGGGAAAAGAGGGGAAAAAATGCTAGGGTAACTAGATGGTTCCTAGAGCTTCAAGATTTTAACTTTCACGTGGAGCATAGGCCAGGGAAGTTACATGGGAATGCAGATGCCCTCTCTAGGATTCCCTGTCTGGTGTCAGAAGTTGCCCAAACCCCCGGCTTTGGGCAGAGGGGGGGAATATGTGACAGTGTCACTGGTTTTATATGTGAGGGAGGTATGTGTCACACAGGATGCTCTCCTGTGTGAACTAAAACCTACTTTATTTATCTGCCAGCATGTTATATGCTGGTAGGGTTACTGTTAAAGGAGGTGCAGTTTTATGGGAATGTCAAAGAGGGCGGGAGGCATTCCCCTTACCTCCCCTCAGGGTGTGGCTGAGCAATGGATAAAAGCTCAGTCCTGTTTTTTTTTCTCGAGTGTGTGGTCTGGAGAGGAAAGTCTCCAGACAGTATAGTGGAAGCTGCAGAGCTTTCCACAAGGACTTTAGCTGTGCAGTTTATGCTACCGAGAGCGGTGGAACCCACTCATCTATGGACTGAGTTATTGTTTGTTTTTTTTATGTTTTTCCCGTTTAACCCAGAGGGGTCATGTTTACTTTTCCTGTGAAACCTGCATGAGTTTATGGCTGATAATAAACCAGCAGAAGGAAAACCTGAGAACGTGTGTCCTGAGTCTACCTCCTGGAGAGCCGAGCGAGTCGTCTTACCACAATATGTATTCTATGTGTGTATATATATTGTTTCTATTCTTTATTAAAGCTGTCAGTGTGATTTTACAGCAATTGAATTAACGGCTATTATACTATGTAGAAGTGCATGAACTATAAATATATATATATATATATATATATGTGTGTGTCACAATGACATGTATATATATATATATGTATTATATGTGTATATATGTAGTGTTTTGTGAGCTGTCAGTGTGATTTTACAGTAGCAGGGGATGAATTGCCGGCTTTTCAAAGGACACTGGTGCGTATAAATCTGACAGCACTCGCATGGTACGAGTGCTGTCCGATTTTTTAGCGCATCCATTGACTTGCATTAGCGATTATCATGCCAAAATAGCTGCAAATCGCAGCATGCTGCGATTTTTTTCTCAGACCGATTTCAGCTAAATCGCAAATGAGAAGTCACTTTTTGAATAACATTTTTTATCGGCTTGCAATCGTCCGTATTTCTCGCCAGTGAGTATGAGCCCCAAGGCTATGTTTTGAGTCTGCAATAATAGGCCACAACCATATTCCATTTGTTAACTTGGTCTACTCTACCAACAGAATGAGATTTGGATTTTGTGTAAGCCTAAAAAAAAATCCACAATTTTAGGATCTGTCTATTTATCTATTATCTACCTATCTATGTATCTAATAAAAAACGAAGAAGATAAAAGACAATATTGCAGTCAATGGTTATAATAAAATACAATTTTTATTATAGAAATAATTATAATATCTTCAGAGTGTATGCAACAAACGCTGAAAAGAGGCAAAAATCACGAGAGATAGGATAACCATAATAAAAATATTACTGGAAAGGATATGAGATATGGGAAGAGAGCTGCTGTAATATGGTATACAGATGTAAATAATCTATATGACGCACTTTGTATAAATATACTATTATTGGGAAAAATAGCACAACTCATGAATAGATTACCAACTGGGATCAAGGCAGCAATATAATATTATAGAGTAAAATCAAATTTATTCTATTGTTCCAATTTACTGGGTTAAGTGAATTCCTTAAAATATGACCTGAATACTAAGGATTGGTAGTAGCAAAGGCCTAAGAGCATCAGAGACTATGGAGTAAGAGATGGCCGTTCATGTGTTTTTGTGCTTTTATGAAGTTCTGAAATATTGTGGGTGTTGTGGCGACAATGGCCTGAATAATGTGGGTGGAGAGAGGATCTTGATGTGAAATGTTGCTGTAAAATAATAATGTGAGAATGATCTTCACAGAGAAACCAGGGATGTGTCCTTTAGAGTCAAGATCCTATACTAGGAATGATTGACTAGTCCTTTAAATGTGGGTTTGAGAAACCTGCCTACAGAAGCACAGACACCTGAAGAGACCCGAAAAGGTGCACAGTTGTTGAAAAGTTCTCCTGTTGTGCAACATTGAAAGTAAAAGCGCCTCCATATTAGGCGTCTGTACATGACACATTTTCTTGTCGGGAGCTCGTGCATGCTGAGTATACACTTCAGAGGACACAGTGACATTTGGTTTACCTGCCCTCCTCCCACCTCTTACACATAAACCATGTGGGAATCATGTAGTTTGAGATGTTCCCAGGTCCATTACTTATAAATATTATAATAATCACAGAGTTGTGGATTCATCTCCAGATATTTATTGCAAGAAAAGGTTCACATTTTTTACAAATAAATAAATATAAAAAGTGCAATAATAATTTTTTTTATTACAATTTGCAGTCCCTGTATTTTGTTGCCCCCAGCATCTCGCTGCATCTAAAACCAGGGATAATGCTGCGATTCAGGATCTTTAAAAAGTTGAACCCTCCATGGTGGAAACCAAAGTGGAGCCCAAGTTCTAAAAAGAGCAGGAGGGGCCTGAAAATACAAGAAGTCAGAGGGTTAATTCAGGAAAATGTAATTATTCTGCACCTAAGAGTCAAAGTAATTCTCCCAAACTCCATGTCTTACTATCATGTACCCTTAGTGTGTTACTGTCCTATAACCCAAGTATCAGTGAATGTTAAGAATTTCTTACTTGATCTGGTCTTGTGTTCCTCTGTATTTGCTCCACCTGATAACTGGGACCTTCGTCAATTCCACTATCACCATCTTCACTAATTGTTGGAGATGATGGTGGTGAAGAGCTCCATGTTTCTGCGATGTCCTCAGGGACCTGTATGGCGCAGTTAACCATATACGAAGAAGGTTCTTGTTGATCCTCTTCTGGTCCAGCATAAACATCTTCAACTCGAGGGGATCGAGGATCGAAGCTGGCCACAATGTAGTGGAAACTTTCTTCCCCCAACCTGTCCAAAGATGAATTAATAAGAAATGATTATCATTCATTGGAATTATTGGAACCAAATCTACTGATTATCATATACAGAGAGACTACTCACCGGCAAGAAACTTCAAAGGGATCAATCCACAAGGTGAATTCATTGGGCAGGGCAAGGTCTCGGAATCCTATATGAGTAAGAGCACAAGCCTCTAAAATGCTCTCATCTCGGATTTGACTATTGATTCTGATACACCTAAAAGACATTAGAGATGAGATGCCATTAGTACAACATAGGAAATTACTTGAGCATCTGCAAGACCAATATGGAAAATATAGAAATATACCTGTAGACTTGATCTCTGATTGGGTTTTCTGGATACCAGTGCCCAGTGAATCTTCTACACAGAATTGTTGCCAAATTTTCCCTAAATATGGTAAGTGTAGTGGAATCCAATATTCGGAATCTGTTGCCCACAGTTGTTACATGGTACACTCCGGCCAACACTTCCTGCCTCATGGATACTGGAATACAATTGTTTGCAACCATTTTATCTGAGAAGAAAAAAAAGAAGTTATTTTTATAGATTTGTATTTAATATGCTTATTTTTTCATATTCCTGAAAGGTGGCGGTGTCAGACAGAGAACTGCAATACAACTGTTTTTCAATATATATTAACTAAGAATTCAGACAATCACATATTTAATTTCTGTAAAGAAACAAGAAACAAAAGTTAAAAAGCAGGAAACACACGATTGTAGTAAGAAAAAAACAAACATCTAAAGAAAAAAAAATAATAAAATTGCATTTTTACATCGCCATGTTGCCACAACTGTAATATTTTCCCATTATTCTGTATATTGTTTTGGTAAATTGAATGGTGCTCTAAAATAAAACAATTCAGCACATATAAAAACAACAATATCTCATACTGCACTTTCAAAAATTGTTAGGGCAAAATGGAATATTAATATTAACAGGAAGGGTTATAATAAAAATGTAAGAAAGAAAGCAAAAGACTATGAGGCGCATAAAAAAATAGTAGGAAGCTGACCCTGTACTTCTATCAAAGTCTTCAACTTTTTTATTCTAATAGGATTATAAAGGAGAAAAAGTTCCTAAAAAAGTGCAAAAATTAAATGTGAAGGAAGAATCTGATGGAAAAGAGTTTACAAGAGTTTTTAGAGGTAAGGGTCACCTGGACTTCATGAGCCTCATATATAAAAAGGGTCTCAAAAGGAGAAAAAACATTGATGTCCACAGCAATCGATATACTCCTGTAACCCAATATACCAGTAAGATCAGTTATCGGGGCCGTCAGTCCATGAGAAATTTCTAAATATATGGGATTTACAGAACTGTTGTCCATTTGGACAGTGTGCACTTACCTTACAGGTGATGGAGGAGAAGGAGCTGAGGGAAAGTCTCTGCGGTGCAGGATGTGGAGCACAAGAGTCCAGAAGGGTCTTCACCAGTAGAGTGTGTGAGGTCAGAGAGGAGACCCTGCTTTATATCAGTGCAGACTGGGGAGGGGTCACCTGGTTCCTGGCATTGTCTCCAACACTACAGGTATCAGTGGGTGTAAATCTGATTTACAGAGCACAAGACAAGGAATTAGTTAAAAAAACATCTGAAAAGAAAAGTAATATCACTATCACTTCCCTCCTCCAAAAAAAAGTTTCATATATATATATATATATATATATATATATATATATATATATATATACCTCTTTATTTAATATCTATTATTATTTAATTCATATTTTAAGTTTATTTTATTTCTACTTGCCTATGTAACTGACTGTAATATATTTCATATATTCATCATTCTATGTATCTTCTATATTTTTTAATATTTGCCAACTTATATATAAATGTTAATATAATTATATAATATTTATCTTCATCAGTTTACAAAGATTATTATCTATTATCTATCATCTATTATCTTTCTATTTATTATCTATTATTTATCTGTCATGTATGTATCTATTATCTATCTATTTTCTATCTATCTATCATCTATCTATTATCTATCTATTATTAATTATCTATCTATCATCTATTATTATCAATTTATCTATCTCTTTATTTATTTTACTCACTTATATAATGCCATTAATTCCACAGAGCTTTACAGACATTATTAGCAGTGTCCCTGATGGGGCTCACAATCTATCAATCATCTATTTATTATCTATTTATCTATCTATTATTATTATCCATCTATCATCTATCTATTATATATCTATCTATTATCTCTCTATTATCATGTAATAAAATAAAATACTTTTTAATTTATCTGCTATGATACATTGATATAGCATTTGTTTCCTGTAGGTCTATAAAAGGTTGGATAATGTGTTTGCAGCGGCTGTGGAGACCATTATTAGGGTGAGTTTCCACGGTCAGGAAACGCTGCGTGTTTGGCGCTGTGCGCTGGCGCAGCGCCAAACACGCAGCGTCCAGATGTTACAGCATAGTGGAGGGGATTTCAAGAAATCCCGTCTCCACTATGCGTAACAATACGCAGGTGGCAAACCTGCGTAAACGGACATGCGGCGCGTCTTTTCAGACCGCAGCATGTCCTCGCGTATTGCGGCGACGGTGCGTCGCCGCAACATAATTAACACAGGGCTATGTAGCCCTGCGCTCTTTCCGGAGGTGTTCCGGAGGTGTCCTGAACACCTCCGGAAAGAGCGCGCGTCAGAAAGGGGGCGGGGCTTAGACGGAGCGGAATTTCCGCTCCGTCAAAAGCGCTATGGTTCCGGACCGTGGAACCATAGCCTTATAGTCACATTATCCTTGACCTCTGCACTCACATATCTTGCTATTAGTATGTATGATGTGTCCTGTATGAAGGTATTATTGATACAGTACACACAATTGTTAATATAGAGATATATTCTTTTTTCGCCATACTGTGTGTGATAGCCATATATATTGTGTGACTGTCTGTATACTAAGTATATCTACACATATCTAATAGACGGGTATATAGTATTTGTGGCTTCTGTTTCTTGTCCATTATTATCTGTGGACTATTCCTGTGGTCACACACTCAGGTACACCACTGTATGTAGTATTATCTGTAAACACATTCTGATATTGGTTGTGTAATCCTGGATCCCACTGTCTCTCTTTGGACCCAATAGGTCATAAGTGTAAGTGTCTGTGTTATATTTGTCTGTGGAATATCAGAAGATCACTACTTGTTCTGCTCTTATTTTATCTATGTGTAAATTATATAGTTTTATAACAGATAGAACTCACTGAATAGACAGAATTTTGTCCATTTTGCTCCTGTGGTCTCTTCCTCATGTTGTAAAGCAAAATTCTTCACATTTCAAACCTTTCCTATTTGTTTTCTCCATAAACCACCTGGGTATTGGTGCATAGGTTTGTGCTGCTGTTATTATGTTCTTAATGTCATAGAATTGTCCATGAGACACAATAGACTCTGCAGAGGTCTCACCAGTCCGGAGCCTTGTAATCCCAATACTTGCTGGTCCAGACTCATTATCATCTCTATAGTGAATGGTGGCAGAGAATCTCCCACCACTGCCAACAACTCAGCATGAAAAGAGGAGCACAAACATGGGATACACCCAAGAAAACTGTACAGACTGGGCACTTTATATGTAGATGGCAGGGAGCATTCACCCCAAGAACAATCATATGTAAAGTGTGATAGATACAGAATGTGTAAGATGAAAAGGTCAATATTGTCCCAACTGCTCCTGCACAAAGACTTGTAAGGTGAGAGTATACAAGAGAGGAGAGTGACCATCTAGACCATCTAAAGATGTGCTGGATATGGATGTAGTATATAAAAAACACAAGATTATGGAATATATTGAATATATCAACAAGTAACATACAAATTTGTAGATAGAATATATAATGTTCAATAGCAAAATGCAACACCACAAAAGAAAAGTTGTGGATTTTTCTAAATTACAAGACGGAGACATGCTAATTATCTGCAAATTATAGAAAAATAGAAAAAAAAACGTTCAGCACTTCTCTATTTGTTCTATATGGTGTATCAGTGGTGAGTGCAGAAATCCGGCATTTACAGCCTCTTTTGCTATGAATGATGTCATTAATGGTCTGAATGTTCTCCTTCTCCGAATGCACTTGGGAAATTTTCACAATCCGTTGCTGAAAGCTCTTGTGAAATTGCTAAGCAATGATGTCCCAGATGTGCTCAATGGGAGACAAATCTGGAAATGCTGGAGCCATTGGAGCACGTTTAGGCCGCGCATGATGCTCACAGTAACACTAGTAACATGCGGCTTTGCGTTATTTTGGAGAAATGCTTCTGGAACTCTTTGGAGAAATGGCCATAATACTGGCTTCATCAAAAAAACAATTTAACGCTGATCTAATAGTGTATTTTGAAAAAAAACATACATTATCCCATAATCCTGAGAGCAGGATCAGTGAGGAGAGATAAATTCCCATCAATAGTATCTTGTCTGTAGTAGAATGCTCTCTGCTCAGTCTGACTTTTAATTTAAAATTTTTAGAGACAGAGGCCAAACGTAAGAAGTTCTGTCACATATCTTCAAATGCTAGAGATGGTCAAATATGCTGAAGTGGATTTGGAGTCTACTGGAATTATAATAACGTCTGCCTGCACCAAAATGTAGATTCTTTATAATTTTCTTCCATGCAGATTCAGCAAATTGGCCGCACCTGGATGTAAATTTTCTTAACTGTAAATGTGTCGACCCGCCACCACAATTGTGGGTTACCAGGGCAATGGGGTACTCAGAGCCGAGCCCATGGAAGTCTATGGGGATTGTCACAGGTAGCGGTGGCTCGGTCTGTGGCCCTGGCGGTCTGGCGTATGTTGGGGGAATATTTACAGGGGATAGATATATTTACAGTTCGTGACGCCACCTGTAGTCTTCTGGTAATTTATACCAGCGCTGCTGTAGAGCTCTGAGGGGGTGGTGAGGCAGCTAGATGTCGGGTCCCCTACAGGTAGGACTCTTCCCTCAGGTCGATGGTCATGGTGGGGTTGTGCAGGCATGCAATTAAATAACTCAGTCTCACACCGTCAGCGTCTTTCCATACCTTTACTTCAAGTTGTTCAGGCAGGTCCCAGGGAGGCTGATCCATGGAGGATGTGTTTCAAGATAGCAGCTGGACAAGTTAGGGGCCTCCTTTACTTTCACAAAGATGAGTCCAACCAGCATGAAGCGTAGTTCCCTCAATAAACTCCAGCTTCTCCAAAGCTGTACTGCCCGGTCAGTGTTGTGGTCGGAGCCTTCCTGTGATGAAACTAGGTTCTTCTCTGCTTGGCCTAGCTCAAAGTTCCTATTCCACCTGACCCCAGTTACGTACTGACACTCCAGGGGCTGCTTGCCGCTACCTAAGGTCCGGTAAGCCTCTGGGTTTTCTACCACCATGCGTGAAGCTATGGTGATGCTTCGGTCTCCAGTGACCGGTAACAACGTGCAGGACTTCTCCAATCCTTTTGCACTCAGAATTTCTACCACTGTGCCTTTCGCCTTGTCCACGCTGGTAGCATAAGCATTTCTCACTTCACAGGTTAACAAAGTCAGTCCCTTACTTAATTCCTTTCTTGAGCTTGTTGCCAGACTCTCAGTAATCTTCTAGGCAGGAGCACGTCTCTGAACCTTCACCGTCCTTGGGACAGGAGACTGAAGTATATCTGCAACTCACTTCTTTCTTCTAATAAATGTCTCAGTCTGTCTTCTAGTGGGGCACAGCTCTGACCAGGCTGAGGTGATCTGGCTCACCTTTACTGGACTCCACTTTCTGAACTGCACAATCAACCCTCCTCTGTCCTCCTGACAGGAAACTGGACTAACTCAGAGTCACTGACTGAATGACTGCTCACTAATCAACACTGACTAGGGAAACACTCCCTGAATGACTAACTAACTGCTGATGCATGTGACTAGACTTTATATATCTGTGGGCGTGTCTAAGTGTGTGTTGAAATGAATGTTCATTGAGCATTAAACTGCTATCTCTCCACACATCCTCCAGGGTACTGCGTGTGCCTTCACACCAGGGCTACACATAAAGATCAACATGAAGGTTTAAAAAATGAAAGTAGACTCCTCATACTCATTACCGCTCATCCTTCCTGCCTCTCAGTTCCCTTCATTAATCATTCAGACATCGCTGCATCTTCTGATCACTCGTGATCACACCGAAATCTGGTGAACGGTTCTGCACATGAGCACGTAAGGTCATGACGCACGTCTTCATAATTCTGGCATGTCAACATGTCCAACGGTAATCAGCAGATGTGGGGAAGATCGATCAGGTTATGGTGAGGAGCGCAGAGGCCAGAGACGTGAGTGGTAAGGTGAGTATAAGGGGTATTATACATTTATTGGGCTCAGAGGTCAGGAGAGACCCCAGAACATAATAAGGGTCATTAACATTTAAGGAGCAAAACTTCTCTGCGATTCGAATTTCCAGGGAATATACACGCGTTTAGGAAAATCCTAATCTTGCCTGAGTCGGTCATTTCTAGACAAAACTATTTTAGACTTTTTGGTGATGGTATACTTACTAAGAAAATTCATGTAAGAATGACTATATAATCCTATCTTAGTTCTTACATTAAAATAATCATTTTATAAGTCATGTGACACCGAGAATATTTCAGATGACCCAAATTCTTCACAAAATAAGTAGCAAAATACTAACATCGTAATATCAAAGTAAAAGGTGCTGTTGTTAGCGTGTTAGTGTTTTTCGATTTGTTAATAATCTCTGTGATTATCATAAATTGTTTATTCTCAGAAGAATTGTCTAATAATATTACTGCTCCAGAATATCAGGCCAAAAGTCATCTCTTTTATTGGTTCACATATGTGTACACTGCGAGAATATAAAAGTTAAAAAAGTCAAGGACGTTTCTAAATTGACAAATTTGGAAAATTTCCAGAAAGGCTGGTTCAGTCTCCAAAGAGATTTTTAAAAATAGAGAAAATATTGGTGTAAATTTCTGAGGATTTGATCTCCTTTATTTAAAGTATGGAAAAGAGAAACGCCGAAAGAAGTAAAACCGATCGAGTCACTTATAGATCAGAAATAAAACAATATGGGGCTGCCGTTCTTTGACCTCTCGCCCATTAGTTTTATTTGACATTTCCTGTTAATCAGATCAGGCACTGGTGCGCTGATCTCTTATGGTCCAAGTACCAACCACCACTGTACAAGGTGTGATAATCGGTAAGATGCCAAAGCTGTAGGGCATTATGAAATAGCCAATGTGGCCATAGAAAAAAATATAGCTTGCTCTTGGATGCTTCAACAGTGTGGAAAATGGTGCCAGACAAGATTTATTTTTTCTACTTTATTTTATTTTTTAAACTGTGAATCAAATCTTAAAGTGTATGAGAAACTGCAAATTTCAGAAAAATTGACTCAAGCTTGATCCTCTACAGATCCCCTACTGATCCATTCATCTCTAATCACCATATTTGTAAAGACACACAGAATCATGCGGCCAGGGCAGTTTTATTCCTCAATGAATCCCATACAAAGCCCAAAGAAATATGGCAGAATTGCAATTTTTGGGCGTTTTTTAGCACTTAAAAAAATCAGTCCCTTATTAGTTTGTGTGTAAAGTAAGATAAAATGTTATTGCTCCAAGAATGAGGTGAGAAAGAAAAGAAAGTGGAAAAAATAAAAAAATGGCCAAGTCTGCATGGGCTGTTCTCAGATGCAGTAGATAACAGGATAATAAATAGATATATATAAGATAAATAATAATAGATATGTAATAGATAGATAATAGGTAAATAGATACTGGTGCATCTCACAAAATTAGAATAGACCTTGGAAATGAAGGTCTCAGAGTCTTTAGGAAGAGACAGACAATCTAAGCTGCTTGAGGTCTACAGTCATGGCCAAAAGTTTTGAGACACAAATATTATATTTTCACATAATCTGCTGTCCTCTGGTTTTTATGTGTGTGTTTGACAGATGTTTTTATCACAGACAGAAATATAATTGCAAACATATGAGTAACAAAAGCTTATATTGACAGTTAGAATGAGTTAATGCAGCAAGTCAATATTTGCATTGTTGACCCTTCTTCTTCAGGACCTCTGCAATTCTCCCAGGCATGCTCTCAATCAACTTCTGGACCAAATCCTGACTGATAGCAGTCCATTCTTGCACAATCAATGCTTTCATTTTGTCAGAATTTTTAGGTTTTTGTTTGTCCACCCGTCTCTTGATGATTGACCACAAGTTCTCAATGGGATTAAGATCTGGGGAGTTTTCAGGCCATGGACCCAAAATCTCTATGTTTTGTTCCCTGATCCATTTAGTTATCACCTTTGCTTTATGGCAAGGTGCTCCATCATGCTGGAAAAGGAATTGTTGATCGCCAAACTGCTCTTGGAGGGTTTTGAGAAGTTGCTCTTGGAGGACATTCTGGTACCATTGTTTATTCATGGCTGTGTTTTTAGGCAAGACTGTGAGAGAGCCGATTCCCTTGGCTGAGAAGCAACCCCACACATGAATGGTTTCAGGATGCTTAACGGTTGGCATGAGACAAGACTGGTGGTAGCGCTCACCTTGTCTTCTCCGAATGAGGCATTTTCCTGATATCCAAAACAATCGAAAAGGGGATTCATCAGAGAAAATAACTTTACCCCAGTCCTCAG
Organism: Oophaga sylvatica; assembly: GCA_033576555.1. NCBI lineage: Eukaryota > Metazoa > Chordata > Amphibia > Anura > Dendrobatidae > Oophaga > Oophaga sylvatica. The sequence goes on from JARQOD010000459.1 coordinate 98,519, forward strand.
CAGTCCACTGCCTGTACCTTTTGCAGAATATCAGTCTGTCCATGATGTTTTTCCAGGAGAGAAGTGGCTTCTTTGCTGCCCTCCTTGAGACCAGGCCTTGCTCCAAGAGTCTCTGCCTCACAGTGCGTGCAGATGCACTCACATCTGCCTGCTGCCATTCCTGAGCAAGCTCTGCACTGCTGGTAGCCCGATTCCGCAGCTGAAACACTTTTAAGAGACGGTCCTGGCGCTTGCTGGTCTTTCTTGGGCGCCCTGGAGCCTTTTTGGCAACAATGGAACCTCTCTCCTTGAAGTTCTTGATGATGCGATAGATTGTTGACTGAGGTGCAATCTTTCTAGCTGCGATACTATTCCCTGTTAGGCCATTTTTGTGCATTGCAATGATGACTGCACGTGTTTCTTTAGAGATAACCATGGTTAACAGAAGAGAAACAATGATGCCAAGCACCAGCCTCCTTTTAAAGTGTCCAGTGGTGTCATTCTTACTTAATCATGACAGATTGATCTCCAGCCATGTCCTCATCAACACCCACACCTGTGTTAATGGAGAAATCACTGAAAAGAGGTTAGCTGGTCCTTTTAAGGCAGGGCTGCAATGATGTTGAAATGTGTTTTGGGGATAAAGTTCATTTTCTAGCCAAATATTGACTTTGCAAGTAATTGCTGTTAAGCTGATCACTCTTTATAACATTCTGGAGTATATGCAAATTGCCATTAGAAAAAGTGAAGCAGTAGACTTTGTAAAAATTAATATTTGTGTCATTCTCAAAACTTTTGGCCATGACTGTAGTGTGATGTTTAAAAAATCAGTGATGGTTTGGGGAGCCATGTCATCTGCTGGTGTAGGTCCACTATTATTTATCAGGACCAATGTCAGCGCAAGCGGTCTACCAGGAAATTTTAAGAGCACTTCATGCAGGGCCGGCGCCAGCACCCGGCATACCCGGGCAAGTGCCGGGGCCCTGAGCCGGCGGGTGGGCCCACTCGCCGTCTGGCACCCCGGCGCCCGTTAGCGGATGAGAGCGGTACCTGCGCTGCCACTAGGCCCCCCCGCTTGCTCAGGGCCCCGGCAGCAGCCGGTGCAATACTTACCTCTCCCCGTGCCTCCGCTGCCGCAGCTGCGGGCTCCAGGGGCGCGCTGCAGGGCGCTTGCGCTTCCTCACACAGCAGCGCCGCTGAATGACGTCATCATTCATTGGCCGGCTGTGGCAGAGAGAGCGTGGACGCTGGACAGGTGAGATGTGAGGTGTATGTGTCTGTGTGTGTGTGTGTATCAGTGTGTGTGTATGTAGTGCGGTGCTTTGTGTGTGTGTAAGTGAGAGAGTGCTGTCGTGCTGTATGTGTGATGGTGGCGCGGGGAGGCAGTGATGATGATGATGGGGAGGCAATGATGATGATGATGGGGAGGCAATAATGATGGGGAGGCAATGATGATAATGATGGGGAGGCGATGCTGATGGGGAGGCGATGATAATGGGGAGGCAATAATGATGATGATGGGGAGGCGATGATGATGGGGAGACAATGATGATGGGGAGGCAATGATGATGGGGAGGCAATGATCATGATAATGGGAGGCAATGATCATGATAATGGGGAGTCTTTCCACAGCGCCCTTTCCTGAGCCGTAACAGCGCAGAACGCAGCACAGTGCAGAGGAGAGCTCCAGATTTTGTATGGAGCATTATATGGGGACCAGTATCCTGTATGGAGCATTATTTGGGGTCCAATATTCTTTATGGAGCATTATATTTGGCCCATAATACTGTATGGAGGACTATGTGGTGCCCATAATATTGTATGGAGGACTGTACTGTCCAGTCTGTACTGTGCGCTGTGAAGATTTGGCGGTTTCTGAGCTATTGTAGAATTTACAATAGATATCACTCATGTAATGGAAGAAGTGAAGTGTTTGGCATTGTACTATACCCATATTTCTCTGCAGTATCTGTGCATCATGAATCGTGGTCTGTGTTAAAGGGGCCCACTGAGACTCTTTCGCCCGGGGCCCATAAAAACCTGGAGCCGGCCCTGACTTCATGCTTCCCTCTGCCGACAAGCTTTTGGAGATGGAAATTTCATTCTCCACTATCACTGTGCTTGCTTGGCCAGCAAACTCATTTCACCTTAACCCCATAGAAAATCTATGGGGTATTGTAAAGAGGAAGATGAGAGACACCAGACACCACAATATAGATGAGCTGAAGGCTGCTATCAAAGCAACCTGGGCTTCCATAACAGCTCAGCAGTGTCACAGGCTGATCGCCTCCACGCCACGCTGTGCTGATGCAGTAATTGATGCCAAAGGAGCTCTGACCAAGTATTGAGTGCATTTACTGAACATACATTTCAGTAGGCCAACATTTAGAATTTTAAACCCTTAACCCCATGAGTTTTTGTTGCTAAAGCGTTTTCGTTTTTCACTCAGAGTCATAACTTTTTTACTTTTCAGTCAATATGAGTATGTGAGGGCTTATTTTTTTCGGGATGAGTTGTACTTTTGAACGACACCATTGGTTTTAGCATGTCATATACTCGAAAACAGAAAAAAAATTTCAAGTGCGGTGAAGTTGCAAAAAACTGAAATGATTGTATTCATATGTATCATAGATAAATATTAAAAAAGAGAACTTACTGCTGTTTGTGGCTATGAGCCTGGATTCTGTGTACGGTGCTTGTTAAAAAGTTTTATAGTCCAGTGGTTTAATAGCATTAGTTTCTCACTAATTAGAATAGATAATAGATATTAGTGGGAATTTATGGTGCTCTTGTTTATACACAGCAAGATGGTAAATTGGATACACCATGTACTTACTGAGACTGTAGTTAATAATGCAATGTGCTGATGATCCGTATGCAGACTTTTAGTTTCTCTTTTTTCATATTTATCTATGATACATATGAATAAAATCATTTCAATTTACTGTTCTTGTTACCATATATAGATGAGATAGCGCGGTGGTTATTACTATTTCTTTTCAATTTTGAACCTTGACAGGTATACATAGAGCCTTTATCTAATCACCAGCAGCTCTCATTCTTTCATTTTTTTCTATTCAGTTTGTGTTAGTAGTATAGGGGCACCCCCTTTCGTCAAACTCAAATCTGACAGGTCGACACGCCCCCTATCATTTAATCCGTCTCCCTGTCAGATTGATCCATGTCGTCACGCGATCTGTGTGGACTTTGATCAGGCTGGGAAATCTGTGGCTGAACTTTGCTCAGGCTGTGAAATCTGGTCTGTTGGATTTTGTGAATTTCAATCAAAGTGATTTATTCATGTCTATTTATATTTTATTCAGTGCCTTTGATTAGTCTGTGGAGTATTAGTGTAACTTTTAAGGACCCAGTAAATGTATAAGGAGTTCTAGTTAAATAATGAGGCTTTTTAGTGAATTAAAGAGTGAATCTTGATCTTTTTTGTGGGTAGATGCTTTTAAGGACCCAGTAAATGTAAAGCTATTTTCTAGCAGAGTCTGTAGTACAGACTCCAGTATATAAGAATTTTTAGTGAAATACAGACTCTTAGTGAAATACATGCACCAGATCAAAGACTTGTTTACAGCCATATGAGGAGCTATATTAAAAAAGCAATAAGGTTTGTTTTTATATGTATCTTTTAGGCTGGTTGCCACAGGTGACACCACAGCTATATTGTGTATAGCCCCCAGGCATGTTGGGGCATGTTTAAAACTGACGAGACTTATAACCATGTCTCATTGTACGGGCATATTATGTCTTATCTCAGCAATTCAATGTATACTAAGAAGAATCTTGGCATGGTTTGTTAGAGATCGGTAAGCTATTATCAATCTGTGTGTACAAGGCTTGGTTTGTGTTAGAAGTCTAAATATTTTTTATCTACTGTCAGTGTTGACATGAATTGTCAGAATGAGTGAAGGTCGATGCTACGGTAATTCAGGCAAACAGTAAATAGTATTGCATTGTGTATAGTCAGTGGGATCTTTTAAAACCAACACATTTATGTGTATTCTGATAGCAGTGCTGAGTGAAGGTCGATGCTACGGTAATTCAGGCAACCAGTAAATAGTATTGCATTGTGTATAGTCAGTGGGATCTTTTAAAACCAACACATTTATGTGTATTCTGATAGCAGTGCCCATAAAACCGAAGGTTTCTGGCAAACATAACATGCACTAATGTGATTTTAAAACAATGGGTTTCTGAAGGGTCTTCCCACACTACCACTCTGTGGAAAGCTGTGTGGAAATGACAGGCATAAGAGATCATTCATATTAAAAACGTTTATTACCAGAAATAATCATGATTTTACTGTAATAAATAAATACATCTCAAAGATTTCAAGCATTGAATTAATTGTGACACTAAAATATCGACAGAAATGGCAATACAGGTCATGGGATTCTCTCTAGACAGGAACAACGCTGTTGAATGCTCCAACACGTGTAGTGAGGGTTTTTTAAAGTTGATTTCTTCTCAGCAATGAAATTTCTCACAATTGTATCATTACGCGGTTTATCAGCAGAAAACTTCTCCAATATCTTACTGAACGGTATGTTCCGAGCTAAGAAATGTAAAAAGTACAGGCAGTAGTGCCCACAGACAGTACTATATGTGTCTTGGATCTGGTTGCTTTGGTAATAATAAGTCTCACAATTCGTGTTCAGGAAAGTCACAAACTCGCTCGGAAAGATAGCGTTGTCTGCACATAATCCGTAGCTATCAAAAAATATGGCGTTCTTGGCGTCACAAAGCACAATTAATATCCAGTGTCTGCCAGGTTGGTGTGCGGGGTCTGTATTTACGATGAATCCGACAGGGCGTTGATTTACCCGATGTGGTGGAAGCAAATCACACGGAAACACACCGCCAAACACACGCTCTGTAAAGCTATCCCCCTTCAGTATGGACGTGAGTTGCAGGCTATCCATCACTAATTAAAATCGTACAAGATCTCTCTTCTATTATTAATTTCCAGAATGGCCGGGTTGATTGCAAAAACAATCATGTTTATCGTGTGGGGTGTCGCTAGTGCAAAGCGGACTTCAGCCCGTAGGTTACCTGTTTTAATGAGGGAGAAATGACCGCCGGGTTCCTGATCAGCTGATAAATCAAATGCAAACAGAGTGAATCCGGACATAAACTCTTCACGATCCACGGCCATGGCACAATCAGCTTTCTGCTTGCCTGATATATGTGCGAGAGCCATATACTCTCTGACGGCTAAGTAGTCATTAAAGTTAGGGTTATAAGGCCTCGCAGGGATCTGTTGTCCGTCCAGGTAGAGGGCTGCGTGATTGACGTTGTAGTGATGGAAGAACAGGGGATTTCTGGCGTAAGACCCGCTAAATGCTTCATTATCTACAAAACCCAATATAACAGTTTTCGGTATCTGGCCTAGGAAGAGATTCTCGTGGTTCGTGATCCGTGTTCCAGCGGCTATACTGTACACTTTCATGCATGTCCTGTCAATAGCGTACTTGGCTGTCGATGCCAAGAGGGCCTGACTGTGGCCTATTCGGACCGCCGGGGACACTTGTACTCTCTTTACAAAGAGAGCGGCTTGCATGATTTGCACTTTCAGCGGATCGGCCTCAGCCGACATGAGGCAGAAAGCGTCCTTATTTCTCGTTAGCTTAACCTTAAGATCGAGTCCGTTCAATATTAGCTTTGGTTGATTAAATATATCACCAAATATTGGACCAATGAGGTCCAGGGGTTTGGAGCGGTGGGTTGCAGCGGCTCTTTTAATAAATCCTGCATTTGGGCCATCCAAGCTTCGGTCATTATGGTGAGCAGCTGTGTCTTTATAGAACAATCCGGCAGTAAATTGCGAGGACAGCGTCTGTGAACTGTAATTTAAGAGAGTCTCTATGTACGCTCTATAGCTGTAGAGATTGTCCGATTGTGAGATAACTCGGTCCCCCAGAGTAATATCGACCTGATTAAAGAGAGTGGCAAGAGGATAGTTTATGAGGGCTACACGGGCGTCATCGGCGATATTCGAATTATCCTGCTTGACGATGCGACAATTTATGTACAGCAGGGTGTTATTCAGGTCGTAATAATAATCCCCGCTACCCGATATGAAAAATTCCAGCGGAGCATTATCCGTCAGAGCGGCAATCGGCTGAACTTCTACAAATAGGGATTTCTCTATACTCGTCTGTGTCGGGGGTATGTCAAAAATATCCAGTTCAGATTTAGCGCACTCTACAGAAGCATCGTGCAGGAAAGCCATGATGATCAGAAGATGTCCTCAGCAGTACGTCTCACTCGTTTCTGACGGGGTCGACGCTTGGTTGGTTTTTTATTCATGAGGATCGGGGGTAAAGCGGGGCATGAGCGACGCTTTCTTTTATGTGATTTTTTAGCGACATAAACTAGACCCGCGCCACCTTGCTCGGGATGTGTATTTATACGATTCATAAGCGCTGATGAGACAGATGTGACGGCGTCTTTAGCAATGTTTTTGACAGCCGTCTTCACGTGTGGTTTTACCAATTCTAAGCCTCTTCTGAAAAGCGGTACAGCACGCCGAAATAAGCCTTTAAATATCCCAGCCAGACCCGATCCGTACATGTACTCGCTCCCGCTGAACCCCTCTAATCCGTGCCCAGACTGTGCAATATAGTACCGGGCATAAACAGCTGGGTCCCCGTAGGGTCTCTGAGACACCATTTTCTAGCGTGCTAATCGCGTCTCTTCCGGAAATGTAGTCTCACAATACACTTTCCGTACTTGAATTTAACTGGAGTGCCCTGGTCCGATAAGATGGAGATTGTTACAGAGTCAAAATGATGCTTGCATAAGGGCACATAATCGGGTCGTGTGTATTGAAGCGTGGTAATTTCACCGCTCTTGCCGCTTATTTGCGCCGTTCTCAGAAGTTGGACGTAGCTGCCGCCCACAAGCTGATGCTGGATGATGTCGCTGTAAATAAATAATGTATAAAAACCGGCTTTTATATCGGCATAAATCTTCTTCCGCTCAGTCTGGTTATTATCATACGCTTCGATGTATGGCTGGAGGCCTAAAATATGTCCCAATTTATGACCCGGGGCAAATTGTATCGTGGGGGAATCCGGTAGGGTAACACTCCTCCGCACTTCGTCATAGCGCAGCTTAAAACCGTCGCTGGCAAGCTTCAAAATATCAATTCTCTCATTAATAGCACGTATGAGATCCGGTATTGTGTTATAAAAACTGGGCTTCACATAATATTCCTGCATCACATCACCCCGCTTGCCTATATAGAAGTTCCCTTCACCCCGCTCAAACGTGTACCATGTATGGGGGTACTGAATCTCAGTTAGAGCAACTTCGTATTGTCCTGAAAGCTGAACGGGTTTAGATAATTTTGTGGTATACTCGGCGATTGTGTTTTCCGGATATATATCGCCAGAAGCGTTGGAGGGAAGGGTGATAAAGAAGGATTCGGATTCCATGGTTATATGTCCGACAGAGCCGACGCGGGTACCCACGAATTAAATTTATCAGGATAACCTTTCCATTTAATATAGCAGTGAATCGCCCCCCTGACACGTTTTTTTCTCAAAATTGCCTCAACGCGGTAGGCGCGGTTTTCATTGAAATGTATTTTTTGCAGCTCCTCCTTATAAAATGATCCCTCGATAGCGTCGCCCGCTAAATCGTTAATTTTATAGAGAGGCTTGTGAAATTTATTGGAAATGGCGCTAATTAAAAATATCTCCTCGCTGAATGTCTGCTCATAACCCTTCGTAAAAGGGTTCTTAAAACGGGATATTCTGACATGATCTCCAATTTTTAAAGATGGCTTAATACGCTTTTTAGCCACGATACCGCTATAAATATTTTTCCATATCTGTAACGAGTTCTGCTTCGTCACATCGCACGGACGTGTCTGTATCGTGGTGTGAAAGGTGTGATTGTAACTGTGCACCAAACCTGGTAAAATGTCGATATACCTAAAGGTATTATGTTTCGTCAGATAGCGCCACATACGTGTTTTTAATGTACGATTAAATCTCTCAACTATAGCGGCCTTTACGGTATTGTTTGTGAAAAAATGATGTATTTTATGCATTTTACAAACACGTTTCATGTGTGAATTCATAAATTCTTTGCCACGATCCGTCTGTAGTTTCTGCGGGGTGCGTCGGGCGTTTCCAAATATTAATTTGAACGAACGAGCTACAGTCACCCGGTTTTGTTGTGCAGAGCAACAACCCAGGCGTGTTTGGATAGTACGTCTATCACAGTCAGTAGATATTTCACGGCGTCATTTTCCCTAGAATATTCAATTAAGCTAACCAAATCAGCCTGCCATTGCGAATCAACGTCAGCGACAAAGATTTTATTGGTAGAGAATCTTGTCCTTAAAGGCTTATGCAGTGTGTAAGCATCTTGTTTATTCAGCCAATCGACCACCTCATGTTGTTTTATACCACGCGTTCTAACCGATCTGTATAGATTTGTAATGCCGCTGAATGATGCAGGGGCTTCGGGCGTGAAATATTGCTTCTTTAATATACCTTCAGGACCCTTAGCAGACATGTTGGCCCTGTAAAACATTAATAGATTTTTTCTATCTAGCAGTTCATGGTATTGACAGAGGGCGTGTTCTCTCTGTTAGCCCCCAATAAATACAAGCAGCTCCCAAGCGATACACAGCTCACCTGTAAGACTTCACACCTCACAGACCACACGCCATATCTGAACAGGACTATAGTGAGTATTTTTACGGATTTCGTTTCAATTATATTAAGTTAGTATAGTTTAAGTGTTTATTTGCATGAATAACTTATCCGGGTTTTCATAGTTGTACTTTATTTGTTTTAATAATATACCACATCTGTGTTGATTAATAGCTGTATATTTACCCTGTAGTGGAAAATTTAGCTCGCGTACTATTAATATTAATAATTACTATAGATTGACGCTAAAATTCATACAGTTAATTTTATTTTTAGATGGAGGAGCAAATGTTTTCTAACAGTCTTTCAGAAGTCTTAATGGCTTTGCAACAGGGTATGCTTTACGCCTTATATAGACACAGCGGGCTATTCTAGTTAAGAGTTGTTTTGCACATTATTTTTATACCGCTTTATTCTATCACGTTTAAGAGCCGGGTATATCTGCTGGGATTTCACCAACCATGAACTATTCTGATCCCCGCTACACCGTTTTACCCGAGACCGCGTGTAGTAGCGCTACTGATGGGTGGACCGTGAGCGGTCAGGCGGCGCTGCCCAGCGCGGGTACGTTGTGTGGATGTGCGATTGTGTGTGTGTGTGTGTGTGTGTGTGTGTGTATATATATAGATATATAGAGTTGTTTTGCATATTATTTTTGCTTTATTCTTTAAGAACCGAGTATAATGAGCTGCGAACTGCCTGATGAGGTATTCGCCACATTGAACTATTCGGATCCCGAGGCATGTATTTTAACCGATGCCGTTTGTAGCAGTTCTGGAGCTGCCGGACCCTGGGACGGGCTTTCAGCGCCGGGCATCGAGGGTACGCTGTGTTTCTGCGTGTCTGTATATATATATATATATATATATATATATATATATAATATACAACTATATATAACAATTAACTATGTGAATTTAAGTGTGTAAGCGAAAATTAACTCCTTACAGATGTCGCGATGATAGCAGTGCTGGACTCAGCCGAAATGCCTATGAACTCATGCACTAACAGAGCCCAAGAAGACGTCGCGTTTTCTAAAGCTCCTAAAAAGCGGAGCCTGGCGGCTGTCAAGAAAGATAAAGGTACGTGCCGCATGAAAAACTGTTTTGCCCAAACGGCTGGAGAAAATTGTTGATGCACCTTCTAATGACTATTATTATTTATAGCGCGTAAAGTGAAACCTAGGAGCAAGATATTTACAAAGGAGAATATACATCTGCTAGTGGAGAACGCCTCAGACGTCCCAGAAACACCGGCCACAACCGTGCAGGCATCATCGTTAACCGGTAAGTGTATATTTTGATATATCAGGATAGTCTTAATACATCGTATGCTACTCTTGTCACACATAGGATCGCGATGTTCCGCACGTATCCGCTACATGTAGAATCTCTCCTTAAAGATAGTTGTAAAGTCAGATTGCCACATGTACAATCTCATCCACAGATAAGTCTAAAGTCGAGAGAAAAATAACCACGAACCCTCTGCAAACACTACGTCTCAACGAGAACCACGCAGCGCCATTCTTGATGACGATACAGACACCTATGGGCAGTGATGGCCCACAGCCACAACAGCAGTTCTATCTGATGCCGGGCGTGCTATCCCATTCAAGCGGCGCGCAACCATCCAGCGGTGCTGTGAATGACGCTGAACTATACTCTGAAGTACAGGAGCGACCACGTAAACACGCGCAGAGAACTACGTGTGCTTCAGAAACATCACCAGTCACATTTTCCGCCATGAATACCACAACCAGACAGACTCGTGAGGCGCTTGACCGTGAGATTGATCAGCTCGCTGATGGTAAGAAGTGCACCGTAGAACCAATCATTATACGAACCACTCATGCTATTCAGCCTTTACTGCCATCTGTAACTGAGGCCACTAATTCCACGGGTATTGAACTGTTGGATACCATTAATTTACCCACCACATCTCACGCTGCTGTATCTAATCCAGTTAATGTTGTGATGGGGTTAAAGAGAGTGTTAACGACTAAGCATAAAGTATGTAAAAAGCCGAGGCTTCATACAGATGTGTCTGTAGCTGTTAGCAATACGTGTTCTGCAGCTTCTGTACCTGTTAGCTGTGTGGATTCTGCGTCTCTGTATCTGTTAGCAATACGTGTTCTGCAGCCTCTGTACCTGTTAGCAGTGCGGATTCTGCGGTCTCTGTACCTGTTAGCATTGCGGATTCTGCGGTCTCTGTACCTGTTAGCATTGCGGATTCTGCGGTCTCTGTACCTGTTAGCATTGCGGATTCTGCGGTCTCTGTACCTGTTAGCATTGCGGATTCTGCGGTCTCTGTACCTGTTAGCATTGCGGATTCTGCGGTCTCTGTACCTGTTAGCAGTGCGGATTCTGCGGTCTCTGTACCTGTTAGCAGTGCGGATTCTCGGTCTTTCGCGTTTCCGTCTCTGTACCTGTTAGCATTGCGGATTCTGCGGTCTCTGTACCTGTTAGCAGTGCGGGTTCTGCGGTCTCTGTACCTGTTAGCATTGCTGGTTCTGCAGACACTCTAGTTGTTAACAGTGGGAATTCTGTATCTCCGATCGCTACAGCGCAGATGTATGACGCCATTGGGTGGGCCCCCGCCGGAGCCGCAGTGTTTAAGGAGCAGTTAGATCGTTACTTACGTTACAAAATCTGGCTACCCAAAATAGTGTTTTTCTGTAATACTTTTGAAAGATTGCTGTCTGAAGTAGTCACAACAGATGCCTGTAAGGCCGAGCTATACGCGCTTCGCCAGATGCAAGTAGACACCGAGATACCCGATGGTGCTAACCCGTTATGACTAAATATGAGCGGATCGGGCCTGCATAAACCAACTAAAACAGCCCGTTATAATAGGTCAAGAGTTATAAAACGAGCTCTAAAACTACTGGTCAGTGCTCGACGCGCAATATGCGCTAGGCGTCGGGGTGGAATCACCTGTCCTGCTATACCACCACAGCCAGCCCCGGAGCCAGCACACACAGATGCTCCTGTCTCACATAGCCATGATGGCCCTGAAAATGACGTCCGTTCCGGTGCACAAAGCTCACAAGCCTCTGCTGCGGATGCTAACTCTGTTGATGATGTGAGGGGATCGGATCATACAGTATTTTTACAACACTTCCATCATCACCAGAGGGACAACCGTAATTTCAGTGCACGCATACATACCGATCATTTTAGGTTTGTAAATTTGGAGCGTGTACGATCGTTTGTCGAGGCTGTGAACATTGTTCACGACAGTATTCAGTCATTACTGGATAGAGTCATTAGGGATATTGAAACCGGGCGACTTTGTGCAGTTAAGGCTTGAAGGTGGCGACGCTTTAGACCCCATTTTCACTACAAAGCAGAGCCGTGAGGCTTTTAATTCTGAATCTTTTTTAAATGCTGTTGCTCGCACACTTCAAAGTAATGCTGAATGCTTAGCAAGTAATACCCTAAAACTAGTCATCACTACCGTTAAAAACCGCCGAGGCGGTGTAAAAAGACGCCTGAAATCTATAGCGAGCAGCCGAATCATTAAACAAAAGATGCAGTGGCTGTATGATTTTAACAATTACAGTACAAATCTGTGTTTGGCCGCTAGTGTGTGCGCCCTGCTAGAGGACGCGGATGTCGGTGATGCGGTTTTACTGAATCGCTCTAAAAACATACACACGACGCTGGGCATCCCTGATGAGCGATTAGTGAGTTTTAGCGACATTCCAGCATTTGAGAACTATTTGGGGGTCACCATTAAAGTACTGTACTACAGTCAGGGTGATTGGCGCTACTTTCAGACCGACAATGCCGCTAGTGGTAAAATCGTATTCATACTGTTCCATGATAACCACTACTACGGTATCAAGAATATAAAAGGTTTTATCGGGACTAAGCACTTTTGTGAGCTCTGCAATTCATTGTATACTAAGAAGAACACCCATTCATGTCAATATTTTTGTAAAGCTTGTCAAAGAGTGGATTGTGTGGAGTGTGCCGGTGTACAACAAACACCACGGTGCCCCGTATGTCGGGTTCATTGTCGCTCTAGTGAGTGTTTAGAGCGCCACAAACAATTAGCTCTGAATGATCCGCCATTCTGCAGGCTTAAAATATTTTGTGATGAGTGCCAGCGCTTTGTGCTCAGGAATAACGAGGGCGTTCATGAATGTTCCGGCTTACGCTGCCCCGTATGTCGCACACGTGTAAATAAATTTGACGCCCATCTCTGTTACATGCGACGCTATGTACCAGAGGACGAGACAGATTGTTATATCTTTTACGATTTTGAATGTATGCAGGAGACAGGCACACACATCCCAAATTACATTTATGCCACAACACTGAGTGGTGAGCAGTCCTGGGAGTTTGAAGGTGATAGCTGCACGCATGACTTTTTACTGTTCTTTACCAGCGGGAAATTTTCAGGGTATACATTTATAGCCCACAATGCGGGGCGCTACGATTCTTACTTTATTGTTAAGGAGTTGATTTTTGAAAAACTACAGGTAAAGCTGATAGCCCAAGGTGGCCGACTCTTGTGTGTGACGGTGCCCGATTTGTCTATAAGGTTCATAGACTCGCTAAATTTTATTCCCATGAAGCTCAGTAAATTACCTCAGGCCATGGGCTTTTCAGGTGCCAAAGGTCATTTTCCACACTTTTTTAACACACGAGAAAACCAAAACTATGTAGGTGCCATACCCGATGTGAAATATTATGGGTTAGAGTACATGGCCCCGGATGAGAAGGTAGAGTTCCTGTCCTGGCATGAGGGTGAGAAACATACAGTTTTTGACTTCAAGAGTGAACTAAAATCATACTGTAAACAGGATGTTGAAATTTTGAGACGTGCCTGTGAGATCTATAGAGAGCGCATTATGGAAATGACGCTGAAAACTGTTAAAAAATACTGCGACATTCAAAAAGAAATGGTTGTGGAGAGCAGCTGTATTGACCCATTTCAGCTCATCACCCTGGCCTCTGTATGTATGTCAATGTATCGATTTAAATTTCTACCAGAAAAAACTATCGCCATTTTACCGGGTGATAATTATCACAAGGCGAAAAAGCGCTACTCATCCGCCGCTATACAGTGGCTCATGTATGTAGCGCATACCGAGAACATTGCCATTCAGCATGCCTTAAGAGGGGGTGAGAAACAACTCGGGCAGTATTTTCTAGATGGTTATGCCTATGTTAACGGACAGCACATAGCTTTTGAATTTCAGGGCTGCTTTTTCCACGGTTGCCCGTCGTGCTATAATGAGAGTGATACAAATAAAGTTACAAACACCACCTACGGTCAATTATATCATGCCTTTTTAGCTAAAAAGCGCTACCTGCATCTGCGCGGGTACACAATAAGACTGATATGGGAACACGAGTGGCGTGAAATGTCTAAAAACGATTCTAACCTCCAGGCATTTCTCCAGCAAATGGATTTCCCCACTCCCTTAGACCCCCGCGATGCGCTTTATGGGGGTCGAACTAACGCCATTAAGCTCTATCACCAGGTGGAAGCTGATGAGACTTTACATTACTACGACTTCACCAGCCTGTACCCCTTTGTAAACAAAACTAAAACATACCCTGTAGGTCACCCCGACATCATCTATGACAACTTTGGTTTCATTAAAAAATACTTTGGCTTAGCTAGAGTCAAGGTCTATCCCCCGAGAGATTTATTTTTTCCCGTTCTACCGGTAAAACTCGACAAAAAATTGATGTTCCCCTTTGTTATACATGCGCTGTAAATTCACAAGCCGAGGAATGCAGCATAGTGATGAAGAACGCGCCCTGACAGGTACCTGGTGCACCATAGAGCTCGAGCTGGCTATAGATAAAGGGTACCGGGTCGCCCACATCTATGAAATATGGCATTTTCCAAACACCAGCGACGATCTGTTTACCCGATACATTAAATTACACCTTAGGGATAAGCAGGAGGCGTCAGGGTATCCTAGCTGGTGCACTGATGATGCCAAGAAAAAACAGTACATTGACAATTTTCTTGAAAAAGAGGGTGTACGGTTACGACCTGAAAATATAGCCGTCAACCCCGCTAAAAGACAGATCTCCAAACTTTTCTTAAATTCTTTATGGGGAAAGTTTGCTCAGAAGGCCAATCTACCAAGCACCAAGATTGTTAGGGATCCTGATGAGCTTTTTAGGTATCTCTTCCTGCCCTACTATGACATTTCTACGCTGGATTTTATCGATGACGAAACCGCTACCATTAACTGGAAATATGCTGAGGGGCACCACACAGTTAATAAAAACACAAACATCTTTATAGCCTGCTTTACCACAGCGTATGCGCGGCTAGAGCTCTATTCTCTGCTGGACAGGCTGCAGGAGAGGTGCCTTTATCACGACACAGATTCAGTTATTTTTGTGCACAGGGAAGGTGAGTGGCAGCCGCCTCTAGGAGATTACCTGGGGGAATTGACGAGTGAGATACCCGAGGGCACATACATCACAGAGTTTGTTTCTGCTGGGCCTAAAACTTACGGGTACAAGCTCGACACGGGGAAAACTGTCTTAAAAGTGAAGGGAATAACGCTAAATGTTGGTAACTCGCAATCTATCAATTTTAGCAGTCTGAAAGATCTAGTTCTGGACTACCCCAGTAATTCAAACGCAGAAACTCAGAAGCGCATCGTCGTGCAGCAGCAGGGCATTGTGAGAGATAAAAAATATTGGAATATTGAATCCCGTGTCCTACAAAAGACCCAGAAGTGTGTCTACACAAAGCGTCGACTACTAGACGAATTCACTACCCTGCCGTATGGTTATTAGCACAGCATTGTGATGGATACGGGCTACAACACCCGCTCTCGTGCATTCTAGCGGGACCGTCTAATTCTGGAAAGAGTTATTTTGTAAAACAATTGCTATATAATATTGAAAGTAATTTTTCTCACAAACCTGATAATATTGTTTGGTTTTATTCATGCTGGCAGAAACTATATGATGAAATCTCTCTCTCTTTTCCCAACACCAGATTTATGGAGGGTCTGCCGAATACATTCGTAGATGACGAATTATTCCCAACGGGCAAGGTGAATTTGGCGATTGTTGATGATCTCATGGATAGTGCTAGCGATAATTGTGAGATAGAAAAAGCGTTCACCAAGTATGTGCACCACAGAAATCTCAGTATTTTCTACCTGGTACAAAACATATTTTGTCAGGGTAAGAAAAGCCGTACCATAAATTTAAACACAAAGTACATGGTTCTTTTTAACAATCCGCGAGATAAATTACAAATTTTAACACTAGCTCGTCAGATGTATCCTGGAAAAACACGTTTCTTCCTTGAAGCATTTGAGGATGCTACGCGGGAGCCTTATGGGTATTTGCTGGTCGATTTGAGAGCTAATACACCTGAGGATCACCGCTTACGGACGGGATTGTTTCCGCCGGCGTTACCAGCTGTCTATGTGCAGAAGAAAAACCGCTTCTAAAAAGTGAATTTTATGCGGGCTCGCACATTCCACGCTGTGTGCTTTGTGCTGTAAAGATGTCCGAGAGACTCCGGCGTAACTGGGCTCTCTTAAAAACACTGGTGAAGGCACCCCCATCCGTCCGGAAATCTATTTTGCGCAATGCGAGCGTGGATTTAATCACCGCTATAGGTGAGATTGCTTTAAACATTTAAAAGGCAGAATCCCGCTGAAAGAGCGCCAAAAAGGCATACTGAAGAAGTGGCGTAAAGCTATAAGAACCATGAGCGATAGAGCGCAGTCCATAAAGAAAAAGAAACGGGTACTGAATCAGACCGGTGGCTTTATCGGTCCTCTTTTAGGCTTTGCAATACCCATAATAACGAGTCTGCTCGCGGGCAAATAATGGAGCATGCTGAGAAAATGTATCTAGTCCCCAAACAGGAGCTACACAAGCTAAGATCACCAATCACCGAGAGCATACGCGAAACTGCTATTCGACGCCTCGATGATGAAATTAACACCGTTTTACAGCGACGCGACATCCCTGACGATGTGAAAATTAAAATGTATAGCACAGTGCTGGAGCGCTACTTGGTACATACGAAACGCAGCTCAAAAGAATTAACAACTTTAAATCTCGTTAGCCCTCAGGGTCCTGAGCATCAACAACCGCCAAATACCGACACCGATAAAAAAAATCACGAGATCGCTGAAATTGTAGGTCATATAAACCAAAGATATAAAAAGAATGCTGAATTTTTACTAAACAGGCTACTCCAGAATAAGAGTGTGACAGACTGGAATGATAAAGCCGAATTTATTTTCAAAAGCTCTGTAATACCCGGGTCTAACTTAGTGGATTTAGTACGTAGTACAACGCAGAGTCACGCTCTGACCGTCAGGAATTTACCTAGGGGTTGGGAATCGTTTATGCGAGCTATGGCCGAACTGAATATACCCTCTACTGTTGTGGGTAACCCACTACTAGACAACATTTAGACGAATTAAAAATGGCCTCCAGCGCTGGTGTATCTACACCGATGAGGATAGATCCCGCACCCCGTACAATTCATTCTCTGCACTCGCCGTCATTAGCCACCACAAGGGGAACTCTACTACCTAAAAAAAGGTCTCTACCGATACTGCCAGCCATGTGGCTCACGATGTAACCTATGTACTTGTTAATTATCTATTTTATCGTGTGTGTGATGGTATTTGTTAATTGTACATGTGACACTTTTATATCATTCTGTATGTACTTTTAAATGCTTGAAATGTCTTTGAGATTTATTTATTACAATAAAATCTTGTAATCTTGTTTTACAATATTGTGTCATTGCTTTTTTAAAATACGAATAAAACATTCTGTAATATTGTAACACGGCCATATACATAATATGCCCGTACAATGAGACATGGTTATAAGTCTCGTCAGTTTTAAACATGCCCCAACATGCCTGGGGGCTATACACAATATAGCTGTGGTGTCACCTGTGGCAACCAGCCTAAAAGATACATATAAAAACAAACCTTATTGCTTTTTTAATATAGCTCCTCATATGGCTGTAAACAAGTCTTTGATCTGGTGCATGTATTTCACTAAGAGTCTGTATTTCACTAAAAATTCTTATATACTGGAGTCTGTACTACAGACTCTGCTAGAAAATAGCTTTACATTTACTGGGTCCTTAAAAGCATCTACCCACAAAAAAGATCAAGATTCACTCTTTAATTCACTAAAAAGCCTCATTATTTAACTAGAACTCCTTATACATTTACTGGGTCCTTAAAAGTTACACTAATACTCCACAGACTAATCAAAGGCACTGAATAAAATATAAATAGACATGAATAAATCACTTTGATTGAAATTCACAAAATCCAACAGACCAGATTTCACAGCCTGAGCAAAGTTCAGCCACAGATTTCCCAGCCTGATCAAAGTCCACACAGATCGCGTGACGACATGGATCAATCTGACAGGGAGACGGATTAAATGATAGGGGGCGTGTCGACCTGTCAGATTTGAGTTTGACGAAAGGGGGTGCCCCTATACTACTTGTGTTTATTTATATTACCAAAATTGCAAAAAAGTGCAATCCCACACTGGTTTTTTGGTTGGCTCTTTTGCTAGGTTCGCTAAATCCTAAACCTGACCTGCCATTCTGATTCTCCATGTCATTACGAGTTCATAGACACCAAACATGTCTAGGTTCTCTTTTATCTAAAGGGTGGAAAAAAATTCCAAACTTTGCTAAAAAAAAATGTGCCATTTTCCGAGACCTGTATTGTCTCCATTTTTCACGATCTTCGGTCAGTAGAGGGCTTATTTTTTGTGAGCCGAGCTGACATTTTTAGTGATACCATTTTGGTGCAGATACGTACTTTTGATCCCCCGTTATTGCATTTTACTGCAATGTCGCTGCGACCAAAAAAATGAAATTCTGGCAATTTTAATGTTTTTCTAGCTATGCTTCGGGCGATTATGAATGCGGCGATAGCAAATATGTGTATGTTTGATTTTTTTTTATTGTTTTATTTTGAATGGGGCGAAAGGGGGGTGATTTGAACTTTTATGCTTTTTTATTTTTTTCATATTTTTAAAAACATTTTTTTAAAACTTTTGGCATGTTTCAATAGCCTCCATGGGAGGCTAAAAGCTGTCATAGCTCGATAGGCTCTGCTACATATAGATAATGCTCAGATTGCCTATATGTAGAATTACTACGTTGCTATAAGCGCCGACCACAGGGTGGAGCTCATAGCAATCCAGCATCGACCACAGGGTGGAGCTCATAGCAATCCAGCATCGACCACAGGGTGGAGCTCATAGCAATCCAGCATCGACCACAGGGTGGAGCTCACAGCAATCCAGCATCGACCATAGAGGTATCAAAGAGACCTCTGGTTGTCATGCCGGCGACCGATTACCCCCGATCACATGACGGGCGTAAGCGGTGCTTGTACTTCCGGCCCAATGGCTGGAAGAGCGTGTTAAATGCCACTGTCAGAGGTTGACAGTGGCATTTTACTAGTTAATAGGTGCGGGTGGATTGTGATTCCACCTGCGCCTATTGCGGGCACATGTCTGCTGTTCAAAACAGCTGACATGTCCCGGCTTTGATGCGGGCTCACTGCTGGAGCCCACATCAAAGCGGGGTACTGCCATTGGATATAATATCCCGTCCAATGGCAGAAAGAGGTTAAAATCATTTTTCAAGCTGGTGATATAAAGTATTCTAATTTACTGAGATAATTACTTTGGGTTTTCATTGGCTGTAAGCCATAATCATCAACATTAACAGCAATAAACACTTGAAATATATGAGTTTCACTTTTGTATTGAAGAACTGAAATAAAATAACTTTTTTATGATATTCTAATTTTGTGAGATGCACCTGTAGATAGATGGAAAATAATATATATAATAGATAGATAATAGATAGGAAGCTAAAAATTAGATAGATAATAGTTAGACATATAGATAGACAAAATACAGATAGATAAAAGATAGATGTATAGATAGATAGAAAATAGATAAAAGAAAGATAGATAATAGGTAGATAGATATTAAATAGAAGATAGAAAATAGAGAGAAACTAGATAGATTATAGATGATAGATAGACATAAGGATAATAGATGGATAATTGATAAATAATAGCTAGATAGATAATAGATAAATAATAGATAGATAGATATAGATAGATAGATAGATAGATAGATAGATAGATAGATAGATAGATAATAGACGACAGATAGATGGATAGATAACAGATAGGTAGACAGAGAATAGATAGATTAATAGATAGATGATAGGTCGATTAAGATATCATAGATAGATAAATAGATAATAGATAGATAATGGATAGATAAATAATAAATAGATAGATAGTCAGATAGATAATAGATAAATAACAGATAGATAATATACAGATAATAAATAAATAATAAATTGATGATAGAAAGATTAAGATTAGTGATGGGCGAGCCGAGCACTAAAATGCTCAGTTGCTCATTGCTCAGGACGAGTAGTTTGGAATGCTCGGGAGCTCAATTCGAGCAACGAGCCCAATGCAAGTCTATGGGAAACTCAAGCATTTTTCCAGCGCCCCTTGGCGGTCTGCAGAGGTACTAGAAAATGTGGAAAACTAGGGGAACAGTTCTCAAATGACATGAGAACAGCATGGGGAAGACCCCCGGAAGCATTTCTGACTCCCAGGTCACTGCTGTGAACAATGTTGTCAGAGTCTTACGCCACTTTTACAGACTCACAATAAAACATACAAAAACAAAATGGATTTTCCTGGGAAATATGTTAAAGAACATCCTATCCAGAGTAATGACTTGTATATAAGGCAAAATAAATGACCAAAAACAAAAATACGCCTCCACACCTTGGGCTATGTTCACACGTAGCGATTTTGATGCATTTTTGAACTTTAGCATTGCTTTCAACCAAGACAAATGCATTTACTGTAAAATGTAATTTTAACATTTTACAACCTTATCTGGCCATGTGGTGTGTGACACATCATCAGACACATCCTGTTTCATTTTTGAAGGTGGGACCGAAAGTCACAAAGCCTACTTTTATAGGGCATCAGGTGTCCTTTACTATTCTTAAAGGGCCAGCAGTCGGTCCTCACTATTCTTAAGGTACTGCCACACTTAGTGATCTCGTTAGCGATCTCAATAACGACGCAAGCTAATGAGATCGTTTGTGAGATCTCTTTTAGGTCGCTATTAGCTGCCAAACAGGAGATCTCATAAACGACTCATCAGCGGTCAGCGATCTCTTTAACGACTTTGGCGGTCGTTAGGATGTCATTAGCATGTACTGAGCGCTTCTGATTCATAGGAATTTCCAGCATCGCTCCTGCTCTCTGCGTCCTGCTAGTCTGCTTTGCAACTTCTGCGATCCTCTCTGTGACACAAAAGAGAACTTACAGATATTGCGATCCACTCCGTGACGCTAAACCCATATGCGTCACAAACGAGGTCGTTCGCAAAAGGTGCCAAACCGATATAGGCTCACCAGCGGGACGCCAACGATCAAAAAACGGTCCAGAACTCTAGTGAACGATCAACGAGATCACAGCAGGGGCCACATAGTTGCTACATGCCACACACAGCTAAGTCGCTAACGAGATCGCAAAATAGTGACGTTTTAGTGATCTCGTTTGCGATCTCGTTTGCGATCTCGTTTAGTGTGGCATACCCTTTAGAGAGCCATCAGCCAGCTATGCTTTGCATTTCCCATTGTTAAACAGTGGGTCTCCTATACTGCTATTGCTTATGCAGTCAATGGCAGGGCTGAACAAAATGTGGATGCATCCCAATAAAGAGACGTACAGGAGGGCCTCCTGAAAACAATGTTCCCATTATTAGGAAAGGGGGATACCATACTGTTTGCATATGCAGTGAATGCAAGGGCTGTTCAAAATTTAGATGCACTCCAAAATCCTTTTGAAGAGAAGTACAGGAGGGCCACCTGAAAGCTATGTTCCCATTATTAGGAAGTGGGTCTCCCATACTGTTTGCCTATGCTGTGAATGCTAGGGCTGCCCAAAATTTAGACTCACCCCAATGCCCCTTTGAAGAGACATACAAGAGGGACTCCTGAAAACAATGTTCCCTTTATTAGGAAGTGGGTCTCCCATACTGTTTGCTTATGCTTATGCAAGGCCTGCCCGAAGTTTAGACGCACCCCAATACAACTATGAAGAGACCTAGAGGAGGGACTCATGAAAAATGTTTCCATTATTAGGAAGTGGGACTCACATATTGTTTGCTTATGCAGTGAATGCAAGGGAAGCCAAAAACTTGAAGGCACTCCAATGCCCCTTGGAAGAGACGTGGAGGAGGGCCTCATAAAAAAATGTTCACATTAGATAGGAGCGGGTCTCCTATACTTGTAATGCCCACGCACTAAGTGAATGGACTGCAAACATTTACCCCTGGGGGATACAGTATATATGAACATACTGTATAACAATTTATTTTTACAGGCATCATAAACACCCTTTAAAAAAATGATGTGGGTGTTGCCTCACGAACCACAGTCATCCTGGTGATATGGTGGTAGAGGATGAGGATGAGGAGAAGGGGGAGAACAGCAAATAACCAAAATCAGGAAGCGTATACCCATGTGTTGGTGTGAAGAGGTGCATGAGAATATATCTCCCAAAAAAAAAGACACTGTATTAGAGTTTGTTATGCTCTTCTCATTCGGTGGTGTTGAGAAGTCTGGCCCCATCCAGCACTTGTTCATTTTTATAAGAGTCAGCCTGTCAGCATTTTCAGTTGACAGGTTGACAGGTTGACAGGCACCTATCAAACAAATTTTGTGGTTCACATTCCTGTTACCCTTGTGAAAATAAAAAAAATTAGTCTAAAGTTACGTTTTAGTGAAAAAAGTTAAATGTTCATTTTTTCCTTTCACACTCCATTAGTTCCTGTGAAGCACCTGAAGGGAATAAGCTTCTTGAATGTGGTTTTGATCAGCTTGAGGGGCGTAGATTTTAGAATGGTGTCACTTTTGGGTATTTTCTGCCATAGACCCCTCAAAGTAACTTCAGATGTGAGGTGGTCCCTAAAAAAAACGGTTTTGTAAATTTCGTTGTAAAAATGAGAAATCGCTGGTCAAATTTTAACCTTTCTAACTTCCTACCAAAAAAAAAATTGTTTCAAAAATTGTGCTGATGTAAAGTAGACATGTGGGAAATGTTAGTAATGAACTATTTTGTGTGACAAATTTCTCTGATTTAAGGGTATAAAAAATAAAAGTTTGAAAATTGCAAAATTATCCAAAGTTTGCAAAATTTCCATTTTTTATACAAATATACTCAAATTATATTGAAAAACTTTTACCACTAATGTGAAGTACAATATGTCCCGAAAAAACATTCTCAGAATCGCCAAGATCCGTTGAAGCATTCCAGAATTATTACCTCATAAATGGACAGTGGTCAGAATTGTAAAAATTGGCACGTCATTAAAATGCAAACCACACTCGGGGCTAAAGGGTTTAGATGTGGGTTTGAGTAACCTGCATAGTGGCACATACACCTGATGAGACCAGAAAAGGTGCAAAATTGCTGAAAATTTCTCCTGTTGTGCAACATTGAAAGTAAAAGCGCCTCCCTAGTGGACATCTGTATATGAAAACACATTTTCTTGTCGGGAGCTCAGCATGCTGAGTATACAATTCAGAGGACACAGTGACATTTGGTCTACCTGACCTCCTCCCACCTCTTACACATAACCATGTGGGAATCTTGTAGTTTGAGATGTTCCCAGGTCCATTACTTATAAATATTAAAATAATCACAGCGTTGCAGATTCATCTCCAGATATTTATTGCAAGAAAAAGATTCACATTTTTACAAAAAATAAATATAAAAAGTGCAATGATATTTTTTTTATTACAATTCGCAGGAACTAAAACCAGGATAATGCTGCGAATTGGGGTCGTTAAAAAGACGAACCCTCCATGCTGGATACCAGAGTGGAGCCCATTTCTATAAAGAGCAGGAGAGGCCTGAAAATACAAGAGACGGAGGGTTAATTCAAGAAAATGTAGTATCCTGCGGCTAAGTGTCAAAGTAATTATCTCAAACTCCATGTTTTATATCATGTACCCTTAGTGTGTTACTGTCCTATAACCCAAGTATCAGTGAATGTTAAGGATTTCTTACTTGATCTTGTCCTATTGTATTTGTCCTCTGTATTTGCTCCACCAGAGCACTGGGAGCTTCATCAATTCCACTGTCCCATCTTCACTAATTGTTGGAGATGATGATGGAGATAAGCTCGTTGTTTCTCCGATGTCCTCAGGGACCTGTATGGTACAGTCAACCATACATGAAGAGGAAGGTTGTTGTTGATCCTCTTCTGGTCTTACAGTAACATCTTCACCTCGAGGGGATCTCGGATCGAAGCTAGCCACAGTAAAGGGGAAATTTTCTTCCCCCAACCTGTACAAAGATGAATCAATAAGAATTGATTATCAGTCATGGGAATTATTGGAACCAAGTCTACTGAATTTCATATACAGAGCAACTACTCACCGGCACGATACTTCAAAGGGATCAATCCACAAGGTGAATTCATTGGGCAGGGCAAGGTCTTGAAATCCTAAATGAGTAAGAGCACAAGCCTCTACAATGCTCTCATCTCTGTCCTGTCTGTTAATTCTGATACACCTAAAAGACAGAAATGAGTCATTAGAGATGAGATGCCATTAGTACAACATAGGAAATTTCTACAGCGTCTGCAAGACCAATATGGAAATTATCTAGAAATGTACCTATAGGCTTGTCCTTTGATTGGGTTCTCTGGATACCAGTGCCCAGTGTATCTTTTGCATAGACTTGTTGCCAAATGTTCTCCAAAAATGGTAATTGTGATGGAATCCAATGTTTGGAATCTGTTGCCCACAGTTTTTATATAGTCCACTCCGGCCAACAGTTCCTGCCTCATTGATACTGGAATAAAATTATTTGCAGCCATTTTATCTGACAAGAAAAAGAGAAAAGTTACTTTTATACATTTGTGTAAAATATGCAAAATTTCTTCATATTCCTGAAAGGTGGAGGTGTCAGACACAGAACTGTTTTTCAATATGATAAATAAGAAATCAGACATCACACATTTAATTTCTGTAAAGATGCAAGAAATAAAAGTTAAAAAGTAGGAAAAACACAACTTGTAAGAAAAAAACAAAAATCTAAAACATAAAAAAACTAATAAAATTGCATTTTTACATTGCCATGCTACCACAACTGGAATTTTTACATTTTCTGTTATGGTAATGAATGTGCTCTAAAATGAAACAATTCAGCACATATAAAAACAAAACAATTTCTCATGCAACACTTTCAAAAACTGTTAGGGCAAAACTGAAAATTGAACTTAACAGGAAGGTTTATAATAAAAATGTAAGAAAGAAGCAAAAGACTCAAGCGCATAAAAAATATAGGAAGCTGACCCTGTACTTGTATCAAAGTCTTCAACTTTTTTATTCTAATATTATTATAAAAGAGAAAAAGTTGCTAAAAAAGTGTGAAAATTAAATGTGAAGGAAGAATCTGACTGGAATAGAATTTACAAGAGTTATTAGAGGTAAGGGTCATCTGGACTCCATGAGCTTCATATATATAAAGGGTCTCAAATGGAAAAAAAAACATTGATGCCCACAGCAATCGATATACTCCTGTAACCCAATATACCAGTAAGATCAGTTATCGGGTCCGTCAGTCCATGAGACATTTCTATATCTAAGGGATTAATTATTATTATTATTTATTATGATAGCGCCATTTATTCCATTGCGCTTTACATGTGAAAAGAGTATACTAATATAAAAAAGTACAGTATCTTAACAATACATCACATGACTGGTACAGGAGAGAAGGACCCTGCTGAGAGCTCACAATCTACAGGATGGGTGAGGATACAATAGGAGGCAGAGTGTGTGCAGTGGTTTGGTGGATCGTGTTACTGCAGGTTGTAACTTGTTGGAAGAGGGGAGTCTTCAAGTTCCTTTGAAGAAATTTTCCCCGGTAGGTGAGAGTCTGATATGTTGGGGTAGTGAGTTCCAGACTAGGAGTGATGCATGTTAGAAAGCTTTTATGCGATTGTGGGAAAGAGGAGATAAGAGGGGAGTAAAGAAGAAGATCTTGTGCGGATCGGAGGTTGCGAGTAGGTAAGTACCGGGATACAAGGTCACAGGTGTATGGAGGAGAGAGGTTGTGGATGGCTTGTTTTGCCATGGTTAGAGTTTTGAATTGGAGTCTCTGGGTAATAAGGAGCCAGTGAAGGGATTGACAGAGAGGAGAGCCTGGGGAATAGCGGGGGACTAGGTGGATTAGCGGGCAGAAGTTTTTAACGATAGGAGAGGAGGCCACAAAGTAGGAGGTTGCAGTAGTCAAGGCGGGAGATGATGAGGGCATGCACTAGAGTTTTTGCAGATGCTAGTTTGAGGAATGTACAGATTTACAGAAATTTGGCCATATGGTCTCTGAGAACTTACCTTACAGGTGATGGAGGAGAAGGAGCTGAGGGAAAGTCTCTGCAGTGCAGGATGTGGAGCAGAAGAGTCCAAAAGAGTCTTCACCAGTAGAGTGTGTGAGGACAGAGAGGAGACCCTGCTTTATATCAGTGCAGACCGGGGAGGGGTCACCTGGTTCCTGCCATTGTCTCTAACATTACAGGTATTAGTGGGTGTAAATCTGATTTACAGAACAAAAGTCAATGGATTAGTTAAAAAAACATCAGAAAAGAAAAGTAATATCACCATCACTTCCCTCCTGAAAATAAATATATATATATATATATATATATTATATATATATATACACCTCTTTATTTAATCTCTATTATTATTTACGGTAATTCAGATGTCAATAGTTTTTTTTATTTCTATTTGCATATGTAACTGAGTGTAATATATCTCATTTATTCATCATTCTATGTATCTTCATATAAATTTTCTATATTTTTTAGTATTTGACAACTTATCTATATGTTAATATATTTCTAATATCTTCATCAGTTTACAAAGATTATTATCTATTTATCTATCATCTATCTATTATTTATTATCTATCTATTATCTATCTATTTATCTATTATTCATTTATCTATTATCTATTTGTCATCTATCTATCATCTATCATCTATCTATTATCTATCAATCTGTCATCTATCTATCTGCTATCTATTATCTATCCATGTAATATTTATCATCTATCTATCTAGATTCAAAAAAGCAGAGCAGTACTATAAAAAAGCAATGAATTCGGGTGCAAAAAGCCCCCTGAGGCAAGTACCAAACCTTGTATCCAGTAATCCAAAGAAAATAGGAGCAGCACACCGTGATAAGTGAAGTAGACCTATTTTATTTTAGCACATAATGGCGACGTTTTGGTCTTGAACACAGACCTTTCTCAAGCAATAAGTGTATACAAATGCTGAATATTTAAAGGAGTGCATATCATTGGTGCATAGGTTTGTGCTGCTGTTCCCTCTGTTATTATGTTCTTAATGTTATAGACTTGTCCATGAGACACAATAGACTCTGCAGAGGTCTCACCAGTCCGGAGCCTTGTAATCCCAATACTTGCTGGTCCAGACTCATTATCATCTCTATAGTGAATGGTGGCAGAGAATCTCCCACCACTGCCAACAACTCAGCATGAAAAGAGGAGCACAAACATGGGATACACCCAAGAAAACTGTACAGACTGGGCACTTTATATGTAGATGTCATGGATCATTCACCCAAAGAACAATCATATGTAAAGTGTGATAGATACACAATGTGTAAGATGAATAGGTCAATATTGTCACAACTGCTCCTGCACAAAGACTTATAAGGTGGGAGTATACAAGAGAGGAGTGTGACCTTCTAGACCATCTAAAGATGTGCTGGCTATAGATGTAGTATATAAAAAACACAAGATGAAGGAATATATTGAACTAGCTAAAGAGCCCGGCGCTGCCCGGGCATAGTAACTAACCACGGTTAGTTATAACAAATTATAATGATTATATAAAGATGAGTGTATAGCCCTGCCCACGAAGCATAGCCACATTCACTATAATATCCCACATCATTCCGTCAGAACCACCGGACTACTAATATCCCACATCATCCCATCAGCCAGAGCCACCGGACTACTAGCCCTAATATCCAACATCGTCCTGTCAGCCAGAGCCACCGGACTACTACCCCTAATATCCCACATCGTCCCGTCAGCCAGAGCCACAGGACTACTAATATCCCACATCATCCCGTCAGCCAGAGCCACCGGGCTACTACCCCTAATATCCCACATCATTCCGTCAGAACCACCGGACTACTAATATCCCACATCATCCCATCAGCCAGAGCCACCGGACTACTAGCCCTAATATCCAACATCGTCCTATCAGCCAGAGCCACGGACTACTACCCTAATATCCCACATCATCCCGTCAGCCAGATCCACTGGACTACTAATATCCCACATCATCCCGTCAAAGCCACCGGACTACTAATATCCCATATCATCCCATCAGCCATAGACACCGGACTACTACCCCTAATATCCCACATCATCCCGTCAGCCAGAGCCACCGGACTACTAATATCCCACATCATCCCGTCAAAGCCACCGGACTACTACCCCTAATATCCCATATCGTCCCGTCACAGCCGCTAGACTGCTACCCCTAATATCCCACATCATGCTATCAGCCATAGTCACCGGACAACTACCCCTAATATCCCACATCATTCCATCAGCCATAGCCACCGGATAACTACCACTAATATCCCACATCATCCCGTCACAGCCGCCAGACTACTACCCCTAATATCCCACATCATCCCATCAGCCTGGGATCAGAACCAGAGCATTGAGTGGAATGGCCCTAACTTCCATACCAGGGATCCCTTTAAGAGAGGCTTGGTGTCAGAACCAGAACGCTGAGTGTATTTGCCCTGACTTCGATACCAATGATCCCTTTAATAGAAGCCTGGGGTGAGAATCAGAGGGCTGAGGGACTTACCTTAGCTTCCATACCTGGAGATCACTTTAAGAGGGGCCTGGGGTCAGTACAAAAGCGCAGCATGGATTTGCCCTCCCTTCCATACCAATGATCTCTTTAATAGAGGCCTGGGGTCAGTACCAGAGCATTTGAAGGCAATTGCCCTGATTTCCATACCAGGGATCCTTTAAGAGAGCCTGGGGTCAGAATCAGAGCGCTGAGTGGAATGGCCTTAACTTCCATACCAATGATCCCTGGCATCAGAACCAAAGCGCTGGATGGATTTGCCCTGCTCTTAGTGGAATTGCCCTAACTTCCATACCAATAATCCCATTAAGAGACCCTGGGGTCAGAACCACCCAGTCACTGTCTGCTGAGATGTTGTCGAGAAGTGAGAAAACTGTTGCTCATAGCAACCAATCACAGCTCAGCTTCTTTTAAACAGCTCTGGTGAAATGAAAGATGCTTCGTGATTGGTTGCAAGGAAAACTGGAAAACTGTTGCTCATAGCAACCAATCACAGCTCAGTGTTGTGAATACCTTGGAGGTGACTTCTGAGCTGGGGCTCCCTCCGGTGGTTGCTGAGGGTAATGAACTAAATACTGAATGGCCTTCAGCTGGCTCTGAATGGTATGATATAACTGACCTGAGTTCCCAGCAGCCTTGCCGGTAATCAATTGTTCCTCCTGCTCTTGCTTGGAGCACATCTTGCTTTCCTGCTCTCATTCAGACAAGTGTTTTGCTTTTTTTTCCTCTGTTGGATTTTCACTGCTGGTTTGCTTCTTGCAATGGACTGCAGCCTGGTCCCCTTTTGGGGTCTTGCGCTGCAATTGTGCTCATTGTGTGTTTGCATTTTTGCTTTGTTCCTTTGTCACTTTTTATTTGCTGTGTTGCTGTGTGTTACACCAGAGATCTGATTTAGGTGGTAGAGATCGTGTGATCTCAGGTTTTTTGTTAATCAGAAGTGTTGGTATTTTTGTCAGAGTTTTTTTGGGTTGCAGTCAGAATTCTTTCCAATACTTTTCTATCTAGACAGATTGGGCCCCAGAATTTGCTCATTCTATTTTCTGTCTGTGTCCGTGTTTTCTTCTTGTCTAACCGCCATTACATGTTCGGGGGCTTCCTATTTCTTTGGGGATTCTGCTCCGGGGCAGATAGCATTCATCTTTCTGCCTTTAGGTGTAGCTATCTCTCCGGCTGTGACGAGGCATCTAGGATCACCGTAGGTACGCTCCACGGCTACTTCTAGTGTGGCGGTTAGTTTAGGTTACTGTAATCCAATAGTTTCCAGCCTCTCTGGTGTATTGCTACTTTGGCTATTTTTTGCAGTTTCTCCTCAGCTACCGAAACATAACAGCTCAGCTTCTTTTAAACAGCTGTGGTGAAATGAAAGATGCTCGGTGATTCGTTTGTGATACCACACACACACACATTCAATTTTATATTATAGATATATCAACAAGTAACATACAAATTTGTAGATAGAATGTATAATGTTCAATAGCAAAATGCAACACAACAAAAGAAAAGTTGTGGATTTTTCTAAATCACAAGATGGAGACATGTTAATTATCTGCAAATTATGGAAAAATAAAAAAAAATATGTTCAAAACTTCTCTATTTATTCTATATGGTGTATCAGTGGTGAGTGCAGAAACCCTGCATTTACAGCCTCTTCTGCAATGATTGAGGTCATTAATGGTCTGACTGTTCTCCTTCTGTGAATGCACTTGGGCAAATCTTCACAATCCATTGTGATATTGCTAAGCAATGACATTCCAGATGTGCTCAATGGGAGACATATCCGGATATGCTGCAGCCATTGGAGCACGTTTAGGCCACGGATGATGCTCACAGTAACACTAGTAACATGCGGCTTTGCGTTATTTTGGAGAAATGCTTCTGGAACTCTTTGGAGAAATGGCCATAATACTGGTTTCATCAATAAAACAATTTAACACTGATCTAATAGCGTATTTTGAATAAGAAACATACATTATCCCATATTCCTGAGAGCAGGATCAATGAGGAGTGATAAATTCCCATCAATAGTATCTTGTCTGTAGTAGAATGCTCTCTGCTCAGTCTGACTTTGAATTTAAAATTTTTAGAGACAGAGGCCAAACTTAAGAAGTTCTGTCACCATATCTTCCGATGCTAGAGATGGTCAAATACGCTGAAGTGGATTTGGAGTCTACTGGAATTATACTAACGTCTGCCTGCACCAAAATGTAGATTCTTTAGTAATTTTTTCCGTGCAGATTCTGAAAATTGTTGCAACCTGGATGAAAATTGTCTTAACTGTAAAGGTTCAACATGAAGGTTTGAAAAATGAAAGAAGACTCCTCATACTCATTACCGCTCATCCTTCCTGCCTCTCAGTTCCCTTCATTAATCATTCGGACATCGCTGCATCTTCTGATGACTCGTGATCACACGGAAATCTGGTGAACGGTTCTGCACATGAGCACGTAAGGTCATGACGCACGTCTTCATAATTCTTGCATGTCAACATGTCCAACGGTAATCAGCAGATGTGGGTAAGATCGATTAGGTTATGGTGAG
This sequence comes from Oophaga sylvatica, assembly GCA_033576555.1. Classification (NCBI taxonomy): domain Eukaryota; kingdom Metazoa; phylum Chordata; class Amphibia; order Anura; family Dendrobatidae; genus Oophaga; species Oophaga sylvatica. The sequence continues at coordinate 129,708 of JARQOD010000459.1, forward strand.
AAGCGCAGAGGCCAGAGACGTGAGTGGTAAGTAGTGTTGAGCGATAGATACTGCAAATATCGGGTATCGGCCGATATTAGCTGTATCGGGCTTTCGATACCGAGTACCGATATTTTCGTCATATCGGATACCGGAATCGGATTTGTCACTGTCACTGTGAGTGTCCGTCGGTCGGGTCTGTCAGGAGTCAGCACCACTTACCTGGAAGAAGATCTCCGGCGGTCACGTCCTGGACTGCTTGATGGCCGCCATTATCTTCTCCCTGGCGGTCACATGCAGTTTTTCGCGATAACTGCAGTGACTGCAGGGTAATCCCGGCCGTAAACCAGTCCGATGACGTCACCGCCGGGGAAGCAGGTAATCAGCTGTGCTGCGCCGGGATGACAGGCTCTGCCTGTCATTCTGATGTAGCAGAGCTGGATCGTCGTGGGACACTCGTTACTATGGACTGCGTCAGACAGGTGGTATACTGCTGTTTTTTTTTTTTCATTTTTTTACAGGAGATCGATGGCGTCGCAGGATGAGACTGTAATAAAAGTAATGAAAACTGTGTTGTGTTTTTTATTAAATTAAAAAATTTTTTTATGAACATTGACCCGTCCGGGTACATCAACAATTTAACTATTTACATACAGGGACCCTGTCCGGATTATTTATAATTCTTTGGCAGGGATGTTCCAGGTACCACCTGGTACTCTTCTGATGCTTGCCAAACATCCGAGACACCAAGGACCACCAGGACCTGATGACGTCGTGTGGCCTGTACAGTCAAGTCGTGACCCGCTATCTGTGTCTGTGTGGCCACCTCTTTCATCTCCCTCCGGGTCTGGAGCCCTATGACTGAACGAACCCCAGGGGGCCTAACAGGCGCCGGGTACGGGCCAGCTATAGTTATCATGTCCATAGCTGGGGCTGCTGAGGAGACCACTGAGGGAGGCTGGGGAGATTTACGGCGTGGGGTGGGCACTTGTGCAGAGGCCTGGATGTGGGAGGCTGAAGGCTCCGAGGGTCTCACAGGTTCCTGAAACTCTGGGGAGTAGGGGTCGCACCTGGTAACATTTAGGGCGTACCATCCATTGTAACCCCAGTGTCGGGTGTAAGTCACCAAGTCTCCTGGCAACAGGTCCCTCCCGGGTGTCCTTCTGGGAGGTGAGTCTCCACGTCCCGCCGGGTCACAAACACTTCTAAATAAAGTCCAGGCTCCTGGATGAAGCCCCAACCACCTTTCAATTTAAAGCTCCGTACTGCACCCTTACGCCGCGGCTCCCACAGGGTTCCTTTATCTTTTCTCATCCGGTCCTTATCTGCCCGGTCCTTCTCCAGGTGACGTTGCCGAAGCTTTTGGGATTCTCGCTGCTCCCTTTGTCGCTCTGCTTCCCGCTCCCAACGTCTCCACTCTTCCTCCTGACACCGGTTGTAATTCTCCTCCACCAGCATCTCCATGTCTCCACCATCAAACTGCAGCTTATGATGTCCGGTTTGCGGCAGCTCTCCTGGCGCCCCCCAGTCCTGGCGGCGCTCACCTGCGGAGGAAGCAGCCGGCTCTGGAACAGATGACAGTCGGGGCTCCGGTACAGACAGGTAGACCTCTGGTGCCTGCGCGGCCTCCTCCATGAGGACGGGTGTCGCTTCTTCTGTCTCAGCGACAGGGGCAGACAGCGGGATCTGGGGTGCTGCCGGTGCAGAGTTTTTTGCAGGAACGGGTGCCTCCACTGCGACAACGTCAACCGGATCACATTGCAAGGTCTGGGATGCCCGCACGGACTCCTCTACTAGAACGGGTGCCTCACCTTCCGGTACAGACACTTCAGGTAAGAGGGATTGGCGCCGCTCCAAGTTTAGTTTTAGGGCACGCCAGCTGGCTTCCATCCTGGCGACCTCCTCCCGGTGCCGGGCCAGGCCTCTTAGGGTATCCTCCGCTTCTTGCAGCGTAGGAGGGTTTCCAGGCCGGGTGCCCAACGGTGGTTCCGTGGCGATCGGGTCGCTTCCGTGGGGGGAGAGCTCTGACTGCTCCATCCCTTCACACTTCTGCTCGTGTCCATTAGCCATCTCTGCCAAGTCACATGTGTCATTAGCATCTGGAGAGGGCCCCTCTTTTGTAGGGAGGCGGGACCTTCGCGTTAGTTTCCGCACACTGAGGAGGATGAGGAGGCGGAACTCAAGAGCTGTGGGGCACGATCTTACATTGCAGTACCATTTAGAGTGGGCGGCCATCGTTTTCGAGCCACTGAGTGAGTGTACACCCACGAAGAGCACGCCCTTCTTCTTCACCAGTGCCTCGTCGTGACGCAGATATGGTGGAAAAATGGCAAATACATTCTCTGATGATTTTAGCAATTCTCAAGCACAAAACCAGTTCAATTCAGGCACACAGGACTCGCTTATAGCGAGCTACAGAATCCTGTTCGTGACGCCCAAGTTGAGTCGCACAGAGCCAGAGGTTTTTGGGGTACTCGGCACCGAGCCCGTCGACTTCTATGGGGTATGTCACGGCTTTACCCGGCAATTGAATCAGAGTCTATTTTACTACGTAGAAGTGTATAAACTATAAATATATGTATATATATATGTCACAATGACATGTATATATATATATATATATATATATATGTATTCTATGTGTGTATATTTTGTGTTTACAACGAAAGAAAGGGTTTTTTTAGTTGCGATATTTTGTTCCCATAGACTTACATGGGACTTCCGGTATCGGAATCGGATATCGACGATATTTAGTGATATCGGCGATACCATTCCGATACGATATTTTTAGATATCGAGCAGTATCACTCAACACTAGTGGTAAGGTGAGTATAAGGGGTATTTTACATTTATTGGGCTCAGAGGTCAGGAGAGACCCCAGAACATAATAAGGGACATTAACATTTAAGGAGCAAAACTTCTCTGCGATTCGAATTTCCAGGGAAAATACAGGCGTTTAGGAAAATCCAAATCTTGTCGGTCATTTCTAGACAAAACTATTTTAGACTTTTTGGTAATGGTATACTTACTAAGAAATTTCATGTAAGAACTACTATATAATCCTATCTTAGTTCTAACATTAAAATAATCATTTTATAAGACATGCGACTCCGAGAATATTTCAGATGACCCAAATTCTTCACAAAATAAGTAGCAAAATACTAACACTGTAATATCATAGTAAAAGATGCCGCTGTTAGAGTTGATTTTTTCGATTTGTTAATAAACTCTATGATTATCATAAAATGTTTATTCTCAGAGGAATTGTCTTATAATATTACTGCACCAGAATTTGAGGCCTAAAGTTATCTCCTCTTATTGTTTCCCATATGTGTATACTGCGAGAATATAAAAAAGTTATAAAAGTCAAAAACGTTTCTAAATTGACAAATTTGAAAAATTTCCAGAAAAGCTGGTTCAGTCTCCAAAGAGATTTTTAAAAATAGTGAAAATATTGGTGTAAATTTCTGAGGACTTGATCTCCTTTATTTAAAAGTATGTAAAAGAGAAATGCCGAAAGAAGTAAAACCGAACGAGTCACTTATAGATCAGAAATAAAACAATATGGGGCTGCCGTTCTTTGCCCTCTCGCCCATTAGTTTTATTTGACATTTCCTGTTAATCACATTGGGCACTGGTGCGCTGATCTCTTATGGTCCAACTTAGTACCGACCACCACTGTACAAAGTGTGATAATTGGTAAGATGCCAACGCTATGAGCAACGCACAGTGGTCGGCGATCATAGCAATGCAGTAAATCTGCTACATATGGGCGATCTGCTCATCGCCCATATGTAGCAGAGGCGATCAAGTGTGACTTGCTTCTAGCCTCCTTTGGAGGCTATTGAAGGATGCCAAAAGTTAAAAAAAAAAGTGTTTAAAAACTTTAAAAAATAAATAAAAAACTAAAAGTTCAAATCACCCCCCTTTCGCCCCAATCAAAATAAAACAATAAAAGAAAAATCAAACATACACATATTAGGTATTGACGTGTTCAGAATTGCCCGATCTATCAATAAGAGAAAAGGATTAACCCGAACGCAACACAGCGTAACGAGAAAAAAATTCAAAACGCCAGAATTAGTTTTTTTGGTCAGCGTGACACTGCATTATAATGCAATAACAGGTGATCAAAAGAACGTATTTGCACAAAAGTGGTATTAAAAACATCAGCTCGGTGCGCAAAAAATAAGCACTCACCTGACCCCAGATCATGAAAAATGGAGACGCTACGGGTCTCAGAAAATGGCGCAATTTTTTTTTTTTTAGCAAAGTTTGGAATTTTTTTCACCACTTAGATAAAAAAGAACCTAGACATGTTTAGTGTATATGAACTCGTAATGAGCTGGAGAATCATAATGGCAGGTCAGTTTTAGCATTTAGTGAACCTAGCAAAAAAGACACGCAAAAACAAAGTGTGGGATTGCACACACACACACACATTCAATTTTATATACCGTATATAGATATATCAACAAGTAACATACAAATTTGTAGATAGAATATACAATGTTCAACAGCAAAAATGCAACACAACAAAAGAAAAGTTGTGGATTTTTCTTAATCACAAGATGGAGACATGTTAATTATCTGCAAATTATGGAAAAATAAAAAAAAAACATGTTCAAAACTTCTCTATTTGTTCTATATGGTGTATCAGTGGTGAGTGCAGAAACCCTGCATTTACAGCCTCTTCTGCTATGATTGAGGTCATTAATGGTCTGAATGTTCTCCTTCTCCGAATGCACTTGGGCAAATCTTCACAATCTGTTGCTGACAGCATCGGGCTATGCTTGCAACACTGACAGTAAGTGACACATTAGCCAATGATGGGACAGTAGTAGTCCCATCATCCTGCTAATGTGTTGAATGTAAAAAAAAACAAAAAACATACAGAACATATAACATACAAAACATACACAGAACATACAACACATAACAGAGTACATACTTACCAATCACCTAATTGCCAAACCGCTGTGCTGGGGGTCTGCAGCTGTGCGGGGGGTCTGCGAGCTGTGTGTGGGGGTCTGTGCCGGGGGGGTCTGCAGGCTGTGCGGGAAGGTCTGGAGGGGTTGCCGAGGGGTCTGTACGCAGGCATCGTCTGATGGGACTATAAGTCCTATCGGGCTATGCCTGCAACACTGACAGTGAGTGACACATTAGCCAATGATGGGACTGTAGCAGTCCCATCATCCAGCTAATGTGTTGAATGTGAAAAAAAACAAACAAAAAAAAACATACAGAACATACAACATATAACATACAGAACATACAACACATAACATGCAGTCCAAACTTACCAATCACCTAATCCCTGAAGCACTCATCTCCTTTAATAAAAATAAAATAATAAAACAACCTATACTTACCTTTCTGCCGTAGTCCCACAACGATCTCCGGTGTAGAACACTGACATTGGGTAATGTCAGTGTTCTACACAGTCTCCGCGATGCACTGACAGTGGAGGTAATCCTCCGTGGTGTGTATCCCTCTGCCACTGACGGAAGAGAATGACGTCACTTCAGTTAATTCTCTCACCGGCAAAGCTGAATGAGAAAATTCCCACGCAGCATTGCCATAAAGTGAGAGCCTGAACTCAGGTAACCTCAGTGATGCACTGCAGGAGCCATTATCTCCTGTCAGTTCATCACTGGGAGGCCCTATAGAGCAGTGACATCACCTGATGTCACTGTTCTATAGGGGAAATTGTCGTGGGACACTCGTTATTAATTGGACTGCGTCGGACAGGGAGTATACTATTGGTTTATTTTTTTTACATTTTATTATAGGAGACCGAGGGCATCGTTTGGATCTGGGCGTGCAATAAAAATATGAAAACCATGCTGTGTTTTATTTCATTAAATTACTTTATTCTTATGTGTGTGCTTTATTTTTAACCCCTTATTAATATTAGATTAATAACGGAGAGGCGTCTTATTGACGCCGCTCCATTATTAACCTGGCTTAATGTCACCTTGCAATAGCAAGGTGACATTAACCCCTTATTTCCTGATATATCACCACTACACAGGAGTGGGAAGAGAGGGGCTAAGTGCCAGAATTGGCGCTTATAGACAATTCTTATAGATGAGCCATTTCTGGGGAGGCTGTAGTCAGGTATTTGTAGCCGGGGGGCAATTTTCCATGGCCCCTTCCTAGGCTACAAATATCAGCCCGCAGCTGTCTGCGCAGCCTTTCTGGCTATAAAATATAGGGGGACCACACGTCATTTTTTGGGGGGGTCCCCCTATTTTAATAGCCAGTTAAGGCTATGCAGACAGCTGTGGGCTGATATTCATAGCCTGGGAAGGAGCCATGGGTATTACCCCTTTCCCAGGCTACAAATACTGGCTCTGTAAGGTTCTGTGTACATGTTCCTGAAACTCAGTTTTTTCGTCAGCCATTTTACTTTCTGTCTTGCTGCAGCTATCTTGCCCTCAGTCAATATGGAGTTTCCAGCTTGCATGTTCCCGCCCTGATTCTCTCCTCTTGCTTCTTAAGCAGCCACAGCTGAGCAATCAGTGCTTCAGAATCAAGCCTGCAGTGAACCTGTGACCTGACTCCTGGAAGCCTTGGACTTGTACTCCAGTTATTTCCTATTGTGGAACTTTGGAACACTCGTGGACTATGGAACCTTGCTATTTGATAAATCCACGTTTGCATGGACTTACGGTAACAGAGAAGAGATCCTGAACCTGTTGTGGAGAGTGATTGCTGAGCTTAAGTTAACTCTGGCCTGCTGTGTCTCCTGCTTTTGTATCTGCAAACTGTGTGACTATTATTGCCACTTGTATGAAGTAATACAAGACCTTCTATATCAACCCTGTGACTCCTGTGTTTTCATCGCACCCAAGCACAAGACACTATATGAACTGTACTACTTACATTACAAGATTCTGAAGCCAAACGTTAGTGTCTGCTGGGTCTGGAAAGGCTGTGTCTGCTGTAACTGTGGATATCGGATGTCCGGTTGTACTTTCTGTGATGACAGTGGTTGTGACTTCTCACAACCATTCCAGGTGAGCAATTCCCTTAAGTTTTTTTCTGCAGTGTTACCACAGGTAAACACTATTGTTTTTTTTTTTCTCTTTTGTGTCTGCTGTAACTGTGGATATCAGATGTCCGGTTGAACTTTCTGTGATGATAGTGGTTGTGACTTCTCACAACCATTCCAGGTGAGCAGTTCCCTTAATTTTTTTTTCTTTCTGCAGTGTTACCACAGGTAAACACTATTGTTTTTTTTTTTTCTCCTCTCCTCTCCTTCCAGTACTCCTGTCTTAAAAGATCTGGAAAATGGAGGCCCGCATAAAGGAACTTTGCGGAGTGACTGATAATATCCTTGCAGATTTGCAGAATATAAAGACCCGTTTTACAAACCTACAGGACCTCACTAATCACAATTTGCAAGTGTTTGGACAGACTGCCCAGGATTTGCGAGCCAGGATTGAGGTTCTAGAGGAGCGAGTCAGGCTCCTGCCGTAGCCCCGAGTTCTGGGATTCCCAAGTTGCCCCCTTTTCGTTTTGGCGGTGAACGTGAGAAATTCAGGGGATTTATTAATCAATGCAATCTTTTTTTTTCTGCACATGCTTCACAATTTCCCACTGAACGATCTAAGGTGCTTACTATAATTATGTTGCTTACCAACAAGGCTTTGATGTGGGCAAACCCTCTGATTGAGACTGAGGATGAATGTTTGGATCATCTTGATGCTTTCATTTCAGCCATGGGGCAGGTGTTTGATGACCCCAATCGAGGTGCAACAGCTGAAGCAGCCATGTTAGCTTTGAGCCAAGGTAAGCACTCGGTAGCTGAATATGCCTTGGATTTCAGGAGATGGGCCCTTGATACCACCTGGGACAGTTCCGCCAAAAAATCTATTTTTCGAAAAGGGTTATCTCCACTGATTAAGGATGAACTTGCTCGTGCCGACCCTCCCACTGCGTTAGGTGACTTTATTAACTACTGCATCCGTATTGATACTCGTCTGACTGAACGCAGGCAAGAGAGATGGTTCGAAAGCAATCGCACTAACCTTTTCCTACCTTCCTCTCCAGCTAAGGAACCTTTGAGTAGGATTACACGGGAACCTGAACCTGAACCCATGCAGGTAGACTCTTTACAACGACGGGTTAGTGATGCACGCAAGGAACATCGTTTTAAGGAGAATCTATGTTTCTATTGTGGTAAGTCAGGGCACTTCATTATAAACTGCCCCAGCCGTTCTCGTAAGACTACTGCAGCACTCATTCACTGTGAGTGTTGCGAGAGGGGATCTGTCAGGTCCGAGCCTCAGGCTCCAGAGAGATCTGCAGCAACAGATCTTGATTTCTCGGACTTAAACTCCGTTACCTCTGAGGACGTTGACTGTGTAAACGCTGCAATTTTTCAAGTTTCCTCAGCGGTGTCCCAGCTGAGTTGTAAGAAAAACAATTCTCATTGCTTTCTTTCCATCAAACTCTGGGTTGACTCAGCTTGGGTGTCTAGCTCTGCTATGATCGACTCAGGGGCAAGTGGAAATTTTATGGATGTCTCCTTTGCTCTGAAACAGGGGATACGTTCAGTGAAGAAGGCTACTCCAGTACAGATGGAAACTGTGGATGGCTCCCTGCTGACCTCTGGACCAGTGGATCAGGAAACAGAGCCTTTGAGGGTTCTTATGGGTAAAGATCATCAAGAGAAAATGTCCTTTATGCTTATCTCTTCTCCCCACTTTCCCATTATTCTAGGGCTACCATGGCTGCAGGCTCAGAATCCTACCATTAACTGGGAGACCAAGGAATTACACTTTCCAGAGAAACAGATGAGTCCAAAAGTTTCAGCTTGCTCTGTTCCTAAAGGAACCATGTCAGTCCCTGAACTACCAGCTGTATACCAGGACTATGTGGATTTATGTGACAAGAAGAACGCTGACCAGCTTCCTCCTCACCGTCCATATGATTGTCCAATTGAATTATTGCCTGGAGCAGAGATACCTTTTGGTAAGATCTACCCCCTGGCGGAGCCTGAGCTAAAGGCTTTAAAGGATTACATAGACGAAAATCTAGCCAAGGGCTTCATACGCCCCTCTTCATCTCCCGCAGGTGCACCCATCTTCTTTGTAAAGAAGAAAGATGGATCTCTGAGACCCTGCGTAGACTATAGGGAACTCAATAAGGTTACTATTAGAAACCGTTATCCATTGCCTTTAATCCCTGAGTTATTGGAGAGAGTGCGACATGCCAAAATTTTCTCTAAACTAGATCTTCGTGGGGCCTATAACTTAGTCCGTATTAGACCTGGGGATGAATGGAAGACTGCATTCAGGTCACGCTATGGACACTTTGAATATCTAGTTATGCCTTTTGGTCTGAGTACCGCCCCAGCCACTTTCCAACACTTGGTGAATGACATCTTCAGGGATCTCCTAGATACATTCGTGGTGATTTATTTGGATGATATTCTAATTTTTTCTAACTCCACAGAGGAACATCATGGACATGTGAGAATGGTCTTGGAACGTCTAAGACAAAATCATCTTTACATCAAACTTGAAAAGTGTGAATTCCATAGGACCGAAATTCAATTTCTGGGGTATGTACTGTCTACACAAGGAATTAGTATGGATGGAAGCAAAACCCAAGCCATCAAGGATTGGCCAAGTCCTAGAAATGTGAAGGAGGTACAGCGCTTCATCGGGTTTGCCAACTTCTATAGACGTTTCATTAGGAATTTCTCTGAGGTAGTGTCACCTATCACCCAACTTACCCGGAAAGAGTCTAGGTTCTCCTGGACTCCCCAAGCCCAGGAAGCATTTTCCCGTCTAAAAGATAAATTTACCACTGCACCTATCTTAGTACAGTCATGGCCAAAAGTTTTGAGAATGACACAAATATTAATTTTTACAAAGTCTACTGCTTCACTTTTTCTAATGGCAATTTGCATATACTCCAGAATGTTATAAAGAGTGATCAGCTTAACAGCAATTACTTGCAAAGTCAATATTTGGCTAGAAAATGAACTTTATCCCCAAAACACATTTCAACATCATTGCAGACCTGCCTTAAAAGGACCAGCTAACCTCTTTTCAGTGATTGCTCCATTAACACAGGTGTGGGTGTTGATGAGGACATGGCTGGAGATAAATCTGTCTTGATTAAGTAACAATGAGACCACTGGACACTTTAAAAGGAGGCTGGTGCTTGGCATCATTGTTTCTCTTCTGTTAACCATGGTTATCTCTAAAGAAACACGTGCAGTCATCATTGCAATGCACAAAAATGGCCTAACAGGGAAGAGTATCGCAGCTAGAAAGATTGCACCTCAGTCAACAATCTATCGCATCATCAAGAACTTCAAGGAGAGAGGTTCCATTGTTGCTAAAAAGGCTCCAGGGTGCCCAAGAAAGACGAGCAAGCGCCAGGACCGTCTCTTAAAAGTGTTTCAGCTGCGGGATCGGGCTACCAGCAGTGCAGAGCTTGCTCAGGAATGGCAGCAGGCAGGTGTGAGTGCATCTGCACGCACTGTGAGGCGGAGACTCTTGGAGCAAGGCCTGGTCTCAAGGAGGGCAGCAAAGAAGCCACTTCTCTCCAGAAAAAACATCATGGACAGACTGATATTCTGCAAAAGGTACAGGCAGTGGACTGCTGAGGACTGGGGTAAAGTTATTTTCTTTGATGAATCCCCTTTTCGATTGTTTGGGACATCAGGAAAACGCCTCATTCGGAGAAGACAAGGTGAGCGCTACCACCTGTCTTGTCTCATGCCAACTGTTAAGCATCCTGAAACCATTCATGTGTGGGGTTGCTTCTCAGCCAAGGGAATCGGCTCTCTCACAGTCTTGCCTAAAAACACAGCCATGAATAAAGAATGGTACCAGAATGTCCTCCAAGAGCAACTTCTCCCAACCCTCCAAGAGCAGTTTGGCGATCAACAATGCCTTTTCCAGCATGATGGAGCACCTTGCCATAAAGCAAAGGTGATAACTAAATGGCTCAGGGAACAAAACATAGATATTTTGGGTCCATGGCCTGGAAACTCCCCAGATCTTAATCCCATTGAGAACTTGTGGTCAATCATCAAGAGACGGGTGGACAAACAAAAACCTAAAAATTCTGACAAAATGAAAGCATTGATTGTGCAAGAATGGACTGCTATCAGTCAGGATTTGGTCCAGAAGTTGATTGAGAGCATGCCAGGGAGAATTGCAGAGGTCCTGAAGAAGAAGGGTCAACACTGCAAATATTGACTTGCTGCATTAACTCATTCTAACTGTCAATATAAGCTTTTGTTACTCATATGTCTGCAATTATATTTCTGTCTGTGATAAAAACATCTGTCAAACACACACATAAAAACCAGAGGGCAGCAGATCTTGTGAAAATATAATATTTGTGTCATTCTCAAAACTTTTGGCCATGACTGTACATCCCAACCCCGAGCTTGCCTTCATAATAGAGGTGGATGCTTCAGACTGTGCCGTTGGAGCTATACTCTCTCAGAGAACAGGTGAGAAGAATGTCTTGCATCCCTGTGCCTTCTTTTCCCAGCAGTTGTCTTCGGCTGAGAGGAACTACGATGTGGGCAATAGAGAGTTGTTGGCCATTATTGCCGCCTTCAAAGAATGGAGACACCTTCTTCAGGGAGCTGCACAGCAAATAGTCGTCCTGACAGACCATCGTAACCTTGAATTTATCAGGTCGGCTAAGTGCCTGACTCCTCGCCAGGCTCGCTGGAATCTTTTCTTAAACCAATTTAATTTTATCATTTCTTATAGACCAGGATCGCGCAATGGAAAGGCTGATGCACTCTCTAGGATTTACTCAGCAGAGACACGTCCAATTACTCCTCCTAAGACTATTCTTCCTGACTCTAGATTCCTGGGAGTGATTCATAATCAAGACCTACTTAAGGACATCAAGGAAGCATACCATGCGGATTCCTTTTTGGCACAACCCCCAAGGGACGTAAGTCTTGTCTTTAAGAATGGTGTGTGGATTCAGGGACAACGCCTGTATATTCCTGAAACAGTCAGATTGAGAGTATTGCAACTCATTCACGATTCCAAGATAGCTGGGTATAGAGGAATTCTAAAGACACAGGAATTTCTTTCTCGTTTCTTTTGGTGGCCCACTTGCAGGAAGGATGTTTTAAACTATGTCACTTCATGTGAAGTCTGTGCAAGATGCAAAACACCTCGCTCCTCACCAACTGGTCTGTTACAGCCTCTTCCCACCCCGTCCCGCCCGTGGGGATCCATTTCTATGGACTTCATTGTGGAGTTACCAACCTCTCAAGGGAAGAACACCATTCTAGTGGTGGTTGACCGTCTAACAAAGGCAGCTCATTTTATCCCTTGTGTTGGCTTACCCACTGCAAAACAGACATCAGATTTGATGATTAAAGATGTGTTTCGCTTACATGGAGTACCGGATGAGGTTATTTCGGATCGAGGGGTGCAATTCACTTCTAGGTTTTGGCAAAATTTCTGTGCAGCATTGGACATTAAAGTAAACCTTTCTTCTGCTTTTCATCCCCAGACTAATGGACAGACCGAACGAACCAATCAAACCCTGGAGCAGTATCTCCGCTGCTTTATCTGCCACCTACAGGATGATTGGGTGGATCTACTTCCATTAGCTGAGTTCTCTTATAACAACTCTCAGAGTGCCTCCACTAAGCAGTCTCCTTTTTACTCTAATCTAGGTTATCATCCTAACATTCTACCACGATTTCCCATAGAAACGCCTTTACCAGCAGTGGCTGAAAGAATCACGTCTTTACAGAAGAATATGGTTCTTCTAAAGGAGAATCTGGAATCGGCTCAGGAAAGGTACAAGAGAGCAGCAGATAAATTTCGTAAACCTGCACCAGCTTTCAAGGTAGGAGACCTGGTCTGGCTGTCAACCAGAAATCTTAAGTTAAGGATTCCATCGTCTAAGTTGGGACATAAGTACATTGGACCCTATAAAATCAGTAAAATTATAAGTGCTGTTGCTTGTCGTCTTCAACTGCCCAGAACTATGAGAATCCACCCTGTCTTTCATGTATCCCTACTAAAGGCTGCGACACCCAATACGTTTCCTGGACGTTCCTCTCCTTGCCCTGACCCAGTGCTAGTCGATGGTCAGGAAGAATTTGTGGTGGAAAGGATTTTAGATTCCAGGTTGTATAGAAATCAGTTACAATATCTGATTAAATGGCAGGGCTACCCAGTGGAGGACAACTCATGGGAACCAGTCAATAACGTTAATGCTCCTCGCTTGCTCCGTCAGTTTCATCAGAGGTACCCACACAAGCCTGGTCTGAGGTCATCCGGAGGTTGTCCCTAAGGGGGGAGTAATGTAAGGTTCTGTGTACATGTTCCTGAAACTCAGTTTTTTCGTCAGCCATTTTACTTTCTGTCTTGCTGCAGCTATCTTGCCCTCAGTCAATATGGAGTTTCCAGCTTGCATGTTCCCGCCCTGATTCTCTCCTCTTGCTTCTTAAGCAGCCACAGCTGAGCAATCAGTGCTTCAGAATCAAGCCTGCAGTGAACCTGTGACCTGACTCCTGGAAGCCTTGGACTTGTACTCCAGTTATTTCCTATTGTGGAACTTTGGAACACTCGTGGACTTTGGAACCTTGCTATTTGATAAATCCACGTTTGCATGGACTTACGGTAACAGAGAAGAGATCCTGAACCTGTTGTGGAGAGTGATTGCTGAGCTTAAGTTACTCTGGCCTGCTGTGTCTCCTGCTTTTGTATCTGCAAACTGTGTGACTATTATTGCCACTTGTATGAAGTAATACAAGACCTTCTATATCAAACCTGTGACTCCTGTGTTTTCATCGCACCCAAGCACAAGACACTATATGAACTGTACTACTTACATTACAGGCTCCTGGCCATCGGCTTTCTCCTTCTGGCACAGAAAATTGCACAGGAGCCCACGCCATTTTTTTATTTAATGAAGCATATTGTTCATTAACCCCTCTCTGCCATCGGACATACTATCCCGTCCATAAAACCCGCGCCAATCTGCCCATGGACGGGATAGTATGTCCAAGGCGATCAGCTGCGCTCCCGGGGGGAGCGCAGCTGATCGCCGTCGGGTGTCAGCTGATTATCACAGCTGACACCCGGCACTATGTGCCAGGAGCAGTCACGGACCACTCCCGGCACATTAACCCCTGGCACAACGCGATCAGACATGATCACGGTGTACCAGGGGCACAGGGGAGCATAGCGCAGGGAGGGGGCTCCCTGCGTGCTCCCCTGAGACCCTCAGAACAGTGCGATGTGACCGCGCTGTTCTGAAGGCCTCTTCCCTGCAGGACCCTGGATCCAAGAGGGCCGCCGGGTCCTGCAGGGAGGCGGCTTCCTCAGTGCCTGCTGAGAGCAGGCACTGAGAATCCTGCAGCAGTGTCACAGCGATCGCTGGTGTGACAGAGTGCTGTGCACACTGTCACACCAGCGATCTGATAAAATACAGTGATATCCCACCCTGGGACAAAGTAAAAAAGTTAAAAAAAATCAAAATCACAACTGTAAAAAAAAATTTCAAAATAAAGAAAAAAAAAAATCCCCAATAAATTAATTTCTTCCTGTAAATAAAAAAAAACAAAACAATAAAAGTGCACATATTTGGTACTGCCACGTCCGTAACATCCCCCCCTATAAAACTGTCCTACTAGTTAACCCCTTTAGTGAACCCATTAAAAAAAAAAAGAAAACAAAGAAAAAAATCAATGCTTTATCATCATACTGCCGAACAAAAAGTGGAATAACACGCGATCAAAAAGACCGATATAAATAAACATGGTACCGCTGAAAACGACATCTTGTCCCGCAAAAAACGAGCTGCAACACAGCATCATCAGTGAAAAAATAAAAAAGTTATAGCTCGCAGAATAAAGTGGTGCAAAAATAATTATTTTTTATATAAAATTGTTTTTATTGTATAAAAGTGCCAAAACCTAAAAAAATGATATAAATGAGGTATCGCCATAATCGTACTGACCCGAAGAGTAAAACTGCTTTATCAAGTTTTCCACACGCGGAACGGTATAAACGCCCCCCAAAAGAAATTCATGAATTGCTGATTTTTGTTCATTCTAACCTCCCAAAAATCAAATATAAAGCAATAGAAGAATCCAGGATATCTATAAACAGAAAGACAGTGAGGAAACACTTAGCTAACCTAAATGAATTCAAGTCTCCAGGTCCAGATGAATTACACCCCAGAATACTGAAGGAGATAGCAGAAGAAATTCTTGAACCACTGTCCATAATCTTTGAAAATTCTTGGAGAACAGGAGAAGTCCCAGAAGACTGGAGAAGAGCAAATGTTGTTCCTATCTTCAAAAAGGGGAAGAAGGTGGACCCAGGGAACTACAGGCCGGTGAGTCTGACTTCTATACCAGGAAAGATCTTTGAACAAATTATTAAAGAACATGTATGTAAGTACCTGGATAAGAATGAAGTGATTAAACAGAGTCAGCATGGGTTTGTAACTAATAAGTCATGTCAGACTAACTTAATTTCCTTCTATGACAGAATCACTGACTGGGTGGATCAGGGAAATGCTGTAGATATAGTATATCTTAACTTCAGCAAAGCATTTGACAAAGTATCTCACACAATCCTTATTGAAAAAATGACTAAGTATGGAATGGACAAGGCAACTGTTAGGTGGATTCATAACTGGCTTAGTGATCGGACTCAAAGAGTGGTCGTAAATGGCTGCACATCCAGTTGGAAGAATGTCTCAAGTGGGGTACCACAAGGCTCTGTTTTGGGCCCTGTATTGTTCAACATCTTTATCAATGATTTAGATGAAGGAATTGAGGGTAAACTGATCAAATTTGCTGATGACACAAAGCTAGGAGGGGTAGTCTAATACTAGAGAAGAGAGAGAGAGGATTCAAAAAGATATAAATAAACTGGAGCAGTGGGCAGCAACTAACAGAATGGTTTTTAACAGGGAAAAATGCAAAGTACTACATCTGGGCAATAAAAATGAAAAAAGCATATATAAAATGGGAGGAATAGGGCTAAGTAACAGCACATGTGAAAAAGACTTGGGTATACTAATTGATCACAGACTGAACATGAGTCAACAGTGTGATGCAGCAGCAAAAAAGGCAAATGCAATTCTAGGATGTATCAACAGAAGCATACAGTCTAGATCACGTGAGGTCATTATTGCCCTCTACTCCTCTTTGGTCAGACCTCATCTGGAATACTGTGTCCAGTTTTGGGCACCACATTTTAAAAAAGACATCAACAAACTGGAGCAAGTTCAGAGAAGAGCCACCAGAATGGTGACCGGTCTGCAAACCATGTCCTATGAGGAACGGTTGCAGGATTTGGGAATGTTTAGCTTACAAAAAAGAAGACTGAGAGGAGACTTAATAACTGTCTACAAATATCTCAAGGGCTGTCACATTGTAGAAGGATCATCTTTATTCTCATTTGCACAAAGAAAGACTAGAAGCAATGGGATGAAACTGAATGGGAGGAGACACAGATTAGATATTAGAAAAAACTTTTTGACAGTTAGGGTGATCAAGGAGTGGAACAGGCTGCCACGAGAGGTGGTAAGTTCTCCTTCAATGGAAGTCTTCAAACAGAGGCTGGACAGACATCTGTCTGGGATGATTTAGAGAATCCTGCTTTGAGCAGGGGGTTGGACCAGATGGCCCAGGAGGTCCCTTCCAACTCTACCATTCTATGATTCTATGAAAATAAAAAGCGATCAAAAAATGTCACATGCTCAAAAATGGTACCAATAAAAACGTCAACTCGTATCGCAAAAAATAAGACCTAACATGACTCTGTGGGCCAAAATATGCAAAAATTATAGCTCTCAAAATGTGGTGATGCAAACACTATTTTTTGCAATAAAAAGAGTATTTTAGCGTGACAGCTGCCAATCATAAAAAACCCGCTATAAATAGTAAATCAAACCCCCCTTTATCACCCCCTTAGTTAGGGAAAAATAATAAAATTAAAAAAATGTATTTATTTCCATTTTCCAATTAAAGTTAGGGTTAGGGTTGTGCCTAAAGTTAGGATTAGGGTTAGGGTTGGGATTAGGGTTAGGGGTGTGTTAGGGTTAGGTTTGTGGTTAGGGTTATGGTTAGGGTTGGGACTAGGGTTAGGGGTGTGTTGGGGTTAGGGTTGGAGTTAGAATTTGGGGGTTTCCGCTATTTAGGCACATCAGGGGCTCTCCAAATGTGACATGGCGTCTGATCTCAATTCCAGCCAATTCTGCGTTGAAAAAGTCAAACAGTGCTCCTTCAATTCTGAGCTCTGCCATGCGTCCAAACAGTAGTTTACCCCCACATATGGGGTATTAGCGTACTCAGGACAAATTGCACAATAACTCTTGGGGTCCAATTTCTTCTGTTACCCTTGGGAAAATATAAAATTGGGGGCAAAAATATCAATTTTGTAAAAAAAAATGATTTTTTTGTTTTTACGGCCGTACGTTATAAACTTCTGTGAAACACTTGAGGGTTCATAGCGCTCACCACACATCTAGATTAGTTCCTTATGGGGTCTATTTTCCAAAATGCGGTCACTTGTGGGGGGTTTCCACTGTTTAGGCACATCAGGGGCTCTCCAAATGCGACATGACGCCGGCAGACCATTCCATCAAAGTCTGCAATCCAAAACGTCACTACTTCCCTTCTGAGCCCCGACGTGTGCCCATACAGTAGTTTTCTCCCACATATTGGGTATCAGCGTACTCAGGACAAATTAGACAACAACTTTTGCGGTCCAATTTCTCCTGTTACCCTTGTGAAAATAAAATATTGGGGGCGGAAAAATCATTTTTGTAAAAAAAAAAATAAGATTTTTTATTTTTACGACTGTACGTCATAAACTTCTGTGAAGCACTTTGGGGTTCATAGTGTTAAGGCTGGCGGAACGCACAAAATAATATAAATAATAAGTGCGTTCACAGCCCGGGGTCCACCGTGCAGGCGAAGCCCGCTGCTGGCAAAAAGGCGCAAGAAGCAAACTCTGTTATCCGCAGAGCTGCCAACATAAACGCCGTAATGCGCTGTGGCAAAGAGTGCGAACTCTGTTACTCCACAGAGCCGCTAGAAGAGGAGCCACAACGCTATATGGCGATGTGTGCGCACTCACTAGACACAACTGAGTGGCAAAGAAAACACGCTAGGCGCTGACTAGCGTTGAAAGCGAACCCTGTTACGTCACAGGGCCGCTGAGAAAAAGCACTGTGTCCTGTAAGTCTCCCAGATACACAGTTAAGTGCTAAGCGCACATAAAGCGTGATCATGCGCTAATGTCCTCGCAGGAGTCACCCGCAATCTATGGCGTCTGAATGCCAGGCCCTGAATACGGCAATCAAACTCCTCACCGGTTATGTCGGTAATCTAGGGCATCTAGAACATCGACCCTGACCAGCTACCATACCAAACTCCTCACCGATTAAGTCGGTATTCTAGTGGCTTATTTCAGCCGGGTCCCTATCCACACATACACATGACCACACTGGCGCATAGCATACAATGATTGATATTAGCGCATGGCGGCCCAGCCATGCTACCCTTTTATAGCAACAGCTACAGGACCTTCCAGGAACAAGGATCAATGAGAAGCTGTTACAAACAAACGTAGCTACATGACCTTCCTGGCGGACCAATAGGAGCCGCTGCAGCACCTGAACATGTGACCCCTGATCTCCAATGAGAGATCTCACTCTGGGCATGCTCAGATGGGAACACGCAGGACTTTGTCTCAAAGACGACTGCTCCAGCACTGGCTATAATAGCAGATCCAGGAAAGGCAGCAGCAAGTCACTGCACAGTAGAGGAGTGGGCAAGACGCCTGGACTGACGTCTCTGCTGAGCAGGCTCCACTGCGGCCGGAGACGAATGGGAGACTGCAGCGGGACGGGTTCGAGACTCCCCTTGTGCAGCAGCGGGAAATCGAACCCTAACATTACCCCCCCTCCTAGGGCCCCCCTTCTTTGGGCCTCGCTGCGCTCAAAGGCAGCGATGAGCTGCGGAGCGTGAATATGCTCGGCAGGCTCCCAAGACCTATCCTCAGGCCCATAGCCCCTCCAGTCCACCAAATAAAACTTTTTGCCCCGTACCACCTTACACCCTACGATGGCGTTCACCTCATGGTCATCCGTAGATGAACCCGATGTCCCGGCAGATGACTCAGAAAACCGGGACATGAGCACGGGTTTCAGGAGGGATACATGAAAGGTGTCGGAGATACCCAGGCGTGGTGGAAGAGCCAAACGGTATACCACAGGGTTAACCTGCTCGAGGACCTTGAAAGTACCCAGGTAGCGGGATGCCAACTTAGTGGACTCAACTCGCAGCCTGATGTTACGGGCGGAGAGCCACATCAAGTCCCCAGGAGCAAATGTTGGAGCGGGGCGCCGATGTGCGTCGGCGGAGGACCTCATCCTCTCCTTTCGACGCCTGAATGGCATCCTGGGTACGGTCCCAAATGTCCCGTGCCTCCACAGCCCAGTCTGCCACCCTGGAGTCGGCGGAAGACACGGGCATGGGCACCGGAACCCACGGATGCTGACCGTAGCTCAGAAGGAAAGGAGTCTGTCCGGTGGAGTCAGCCACAGCATTGTTTAATGCAAACTCAGCCCATGGTAGCAAGGATGCCCAGTCATCCTGCCTGGCAGAGACAAAATGTCGTAGATAGGTGACCAAGGTCTGGTTGGCCCTCTCTACCAACCCATTCGTCTCAGGATGATACGCTGAAGAGAGATTTAACTCAATACTGAGTAGACGACAAAGCTCTCTCCAGAACCGACACGCAAACTGGGGACCTCGGTCACTGACAATTTTGTCCGGCATGCCGTGTAGACGGAAGATGTGCCTAACGAACAACGCTGCCAGAGCCCGTGCAGAAGGTAACCGTGGAAGCGGCACCAAATGCACCATTTTGGAAAAATGGTCGGTGATTACCCAAATGATGGTGCAACCCGAGACTTGGGCAAGCCCACCACAAAGTCCATCCCAACCATCTCCCAGGGCCTGTCTGCCACCGGCAAAGGGTAAAGTAACCCAGCTGGCCGTTGTCGTGGAGATTATTCTTGGCGCAGGAGACACACTCCCGACATAGCCCCAACGTCACGGACCATAGCGGCCACCATATTCCTCGCCATCAATTCGTGTCCTCTTTGTCCCAAAGTGTCCACCCACCCTGGACGAATGGCCCAAAAATAACCTCCGGTCGAAAATTGTAGGCAAAAAAGTCTTCCCCCGGGGGGCAAAGACTCTAGCGAAACCGGGGTCACTGTTCTCAGCTCTTGTGGGGCGATAACCGAGGCCCCCACCTCCTCCCCCGAGGCACAACAGAGCGAGAGGAGCGTCGGCACGAATGTTCTTCTCTCCCGGAGGAAATGCAGTGTAAATGAAACCGGGGAAAGAACAAGGACCATCGGGCCTGGCGAGAATAAGCCGCGGGCTGTCGAAGATATACCAAATTTTTGTGATCCGGAAGATTTGGGAAAGGGGGAAAGCGACCCCCCCTCCACAGATGTCTCCCACTCCGAGAAGGCCAACTTCTTTGGGCTAGCAACTCCCTGTCCCCGAGGGAAAATAATTCCCTCCGCTGGTTGAAGGGTCTTGGAAAAAAGAAGCATGGATGCTTCCGACCTTGACATCCTTTTTTGGGAAGAGGACTGCTCCAGCACCAAACGGCGAGGCACCCCTCCAATATAAAGGGGCTTATCAACATGGGGGGCGATGTAGGATGGGAGCGCTAGCGAAATGGGACTTAAAAAGACTTTAAAGGGCCCTTGGAGACCTCTTCAGACCAAAATTTTGGGATTGCCCCCCTTTTTGGGGGGAAAACCCGGGAGCTACCAAAGTTAGAAGTGGGGAAAAAAAACTGGCGGTAGTAATTAATGAACCCATAAAGCACTCACCGCCTTTAGAGAAGGGGGTTTTTGCCAGTCCATCACCGCTGTATTTTGGGCACGATCCATCCCAAATCCCTGGGGGGAGATGATATTAGCCAGAAAAGGTAAGGACTCCTGCTAAAACACACATTTATCCAACTTTGCGTAAGGGAATTGCCGTGGAGGTCGAAGCCTGCAAACATCTTCCTGTGGGAGTAAATCTGGGGAAAAGAGAGAAAACATCCAGTAAAACTACGACTGAGGTTTGGAGAGCATATCCCGGAAGAGTCATTAACAAAGCTTGGAAGAGGGCGGGGCATTACAGAGCCCGAAGGGATCACCAGAATTCATAGTGCCCGCCCCTGGTATTAAAAGCCGTCTTCCTTCGTCCCCCCACGGATGCGTATCAGGTTATAAGCACCCCCCAGATCTAACTTTGTAAATATCCTTGCCCCCCGTACCTAACAAATAGCTCAGAAATTTAGAGGCAACGGGTATTTTTTCTTAACGGGGAGGGGATTCAGACCCTGTAAAACGATCATGGGCGTAACTCTCCTTCTTCTTCGCACGAAGAAGAACCCCCCCCCTGCAGGGTGACACGACTTCCTAATGCATCCTCTTGCCAAGTTTTCCTGGATATATTGGACATAGCCTCCGTCCCGGGAGAAAAAAGGGGATAGACCCATCCCCGAGGGGTTCTGCTCCATGCAAGGGTCAATAGGACAGTCATAGGGCGGTGAGGTGGAAGGATTCTGCAGCCTTTTTGGGAATACGTCTGCTTATGACCAATGTAAATTGGAAGAGAATAAGATCTGCGGGCATCTCTGTAGTGGCCACCGAATGCATTCCCTCATACATCTGCCTTTACATGACTCACCCCAACCCAATATCCTCCCAAGTTCCACCAATGGGGTGGGGAATGGAATGGAGCCAGGGCATCCCTACAAGTCTCCCTCTATTCCCTCGGGAATGACTAAAGTGAGATAATCTCTGAGGGAAGGGGACATTGACAACGTGAAAGGGTGGTCTGATTGGATTGGTGAAGGCGTGTCGACCCATTCACTACCGACAGTCACGGGTTTGGCGAGCTTTTCCCGAGGTATAGAGTGGGGGAGAGCGAAGGTAGAAGACTGAAATTTCCTTTGGCCCAGAATCCACACAAAGTGTGACTGTTAAAGTGGATGAGCCAAAATTGATTGTCCCCTAAAGGACAAATTGGGGGCGTGTACTGCTGTGTCTAGTGAACCCCTCCAAGGGATAAAACCGTCGTTTCCCACCGCCGGGCTTTTTTGCATAAGCCCCTTTTTTGGGGGGGCTTACAGGTACAGAACCCAGCAGCCCCAGTTGGCTCCTCGAAAATTCCTGGCCCCAGGGGGAAGACGCCTGAATGAAAAATTCCCCAGGCTGGGGAAAGGGGGGCCCGCCCCA
>JARQOD010000460.1:0-120870 GCA_033576555.1 Oophaga sylvatica
TTGTTCAGTGCGGCAGCTTCCAGCGACGAGCTTCCTGCTGTGATCTCGCTCGTCGCTGACATCGTTCCGGACCCTATTTTATCGTCGGCGCTCCCGCTGGGTAAGTATTATCGCTGAATGTGGCACCTTTTTGTGAACAATGTGCGACCTCATTAACGATGCATTAGTCAGCGGCGGAGGCGGGGACTTTGTTTTCTTTCATTAACGCCCTTCAGCTCCGATTGGTGACCACAAACATCACCTCAGCTATAATAACTGCGCCTCCATCCATTGTTTCCAGAGCACTTTGTGGATGATTCCAACTGTGCTTTGTGCGTTTTTGTGAGGATAGTATCGCGTGTCGGTGTTTTGCGATCATATTTGTGGCGCAGTGGTGGGTTTTGCGATCCTGTCTGAGTCGTTAGAGCACCATCCATCCCCATTTGGATTTGGATCTTTGGGATATTTGGATTTGGATTCAAGGTACATATTGTTTGTGATGTTGTGATGTTTTGATATTGTTTTTTGACCTTATTTTTTTTTTTCGTCCTCTGCTTTATTGCTTTTACACCCCTGACCTTATTTATTTATTTATTTATTTTTTTCGTCTGCTTTATTTATTTTACACCCCAGACTTTATTTATTTTTTTCTTTTTTTTTTTTTATTTATTTATTTTACACCCCTGACTTTATTATTTTTTTTTTGCTTTATTTATTTTACACCCCTCACCATTTTAGACATTTGTAAACTGTATAAACTGAAAAGTTTATTTCTTTTTTTGTTATATAATTTTTATTTTATTCTTTATTTTATTCTGTTTAAACACTTTAGTAATAGTAATTAATTAGTCATTAACTTTTCTCTTCTTTACCGTACAGGTTGCACATAATGAACCTCTCCACCGCGGAGCGTATGATTGTGGCAGTTGCACTGTCAATGGAGGCAGATCGACAAGAAGAGGCGCGGGTGGAAGAGAGGCGCTCCAAGCGAAAGCGTCGCATGTGGACCAGAGAATGGCTGGAGCAGAGGTCCAGATTCACCCACATGCATCTAGTGAGGGAGTTGCAGGAGAAGAATCCGCAGGATTTCCGGAATTATCTACGGATGTCGGAGGATTCATTCAAGCTCCTACTGGAAGCTGTGAGGCCACTCATTGAACGGCAGGATACCCGGATGCGTGCAGCTGTTTCAGCAGAGGAACGTTTGGCAGTAACGCTGCGATTTCTGGCAACCGGACGTTCCATGAAGGATTTGCAATATTCTGCTGCAATTTCTCGGTCGCTGCTTGGAGAACTAATTCCGGAGACATGCAACGCCATCGTCCGCAGTTTACGGAGCTACATGCCATTTCCAAAATCAGTGGCGGAATGGCAAATTATTGCCTCTGATTTTGAACGGATTTGGCAGTTTCCAAACTGTGGTGGTGCCTTGGATGGCAAACATGTGCGGATCACGCAACCAGCCAAAAGCGGATCCTTTTTTCATAATTACAAGGGCTACTTCAGCGTGATCCTCATGGCCCTTGTTAATGCCAATTATGAATTTATTGACGTTAATGTTGGCATTAATGGAAGGGTTTCTGACGGTGGCGTTTTGGAGCACACAAGTTTTGGTGATCGGTTGTTTAATAATAAACTTAACTTGCCAACCAACATGGACACCACCGCCAACCTAAACTTTGTGTTTGTGGGTGATGAAGCCTTCCCCCTTCATGAGCATCTTGTGAAACCATACCCACAAAAGACTTTGACAGGGGAAAGGCGTATTTTTAATTACAGACTGTCTAGGGCACGGCGCGTTGTGGAGAATGCCTTCGGCATAATGGCCAATCGCTTCAGGGTTTTCCACACTCCAATCAACATGAAGCTGGAATCCATAGACTCTGTGGTGTTGGCCTGTTGTGTGCTGCACAATTTTCTACGAAAACGCGATGCTGGTACTTACAGTCCGCCAGGCTTCATGGACTCGGACAGCAATGGTGACGTGGTGCTCGGAGAATGGCGTGACAATGATCCCGCTATTGCAGGCCTTCAACCAGTCAATCAAGGCAGGAGCAAGGACAATGCGAAGGCCGGCAGAGACAAGTACTGCCAATACTTTAATGGGCCTGGTGCAGTGAGTTGGCAGCATCAGGTCTAGTTTGATTTTGAGAATGTTTTACTTTACCCTTTTTTTAACAATGTTTTGATAATAAAATATTTTTATTTTAAAAATGCATTCGTGTTTTTTTCAATTATTTTACCAATATGGGAGAAGGGCTAATGATGGGTGAGATGTGGGGAGGGAGTAATGGGGATGGCAACGAGACATGTTACCAGCTGCTGTAGTTTTTAAAATCTTTTCAAAGGCTTTTTTTTTCCCTATTTTTTGTTATACATTGTATCTACTTGTCACACACGTGCTCATGGGAGTACCTTCAGTCATAGGAGTTAATTGTTACAAAAAATAAAGAAAAAGTTTCAAATATTTTCAATTATTTTAAGGGCCTATGGTCTCAGTAGCGTTCAAACATTATAATTATATATAACAGATAATACACCACAGCTGCATCTATAAAGTTTAAATATATAATATATATATTATAGTCATATATGAAAGGTTAAAAAATTGTTATACATATATTTGAAAATTCTTGGGAGGTAAAGGTCAACATTCACCAGGGAATCAGCTATTCACAGATATGCGACGTCATTGTGATCGCAATGTGACCACACAAGTAAACATGCATACAGATCTGCAAAAAGCCATTGTGATTTGCAAGGGGATTAGCGAGCCCCAGCCATCAAAATATACGAGGCTATTGTGATCGCTATTTGACTACCCACGCTATGCAAAAAGCCATTGTGACTTGCAAAGGGGATTAGCGAGCCCCAGCCATCTAGATATGCGATGTTATTTGGATCGCTATTTGACACTGCAACTACACAGATATGCAAACAGATGCAAAAAGCCATTTGTGATTTGCTAGATTGTCACGATCCCCAGCCATAAAGACATGACACGCCATTGTGATCGCCTACCTTGGAACAGTGGTATTGCGATTGCAACAGCATTTCATATCTGTGCTTCTGCCGCATGGCTGCTGCGGTTACTTTTCAATCGCAAAAACCCGTTTAGCGTCGCGGTGCGGTCGCACGTAACGTGCGCACGCTGTGACGTCATGGCGCTGGCGTCGCCCAATGCTCTGTTGTTTGTGATGGCGGCAATGGCGGCGAGACAGCGTGGGCCCAAATGGGCTGATGAAGAGGTCCGTTATCTGATTAAGAAGACGGACCTCTGGGACTACCACTGCAGGCTACCTGTGGCACATCCAATGCGCCACAAAAGGTTATGCCTGCAGAGGATCCAGCGGGGCCTGCAGAGGAGGTACAATTGTGGTGCGCACAAAAGCGCAAATCAGAAAGAAGCTGGCGGACCTGCGATACCGCTCACGCGATAGGGTCGCCAGCATCCGGGCCCAGCTCCGCAGGCCTCTGAGTGAGTATTGATGAGGGTATCTGGATAGGTTATGTTTTGTGGGGTAGGCTACTTTCACACTTGCATTTTTTAGCGATGCGTTTCGAGCGCACAAGTAGCGCATTAAAAAAACGCATGCAAACGCTTATAAACGCTGCGATATTTAGTCGCATCAGCATGCGCATTTCGACAAAAAAAACCAGCGTTTGTCTGCGATTTCATGCGTTTTTGCATGCTTTTGGGTTGTTTTGGCGCATGCGTTGTCTATGTGTCACATTTCTATCATCTCTGTCTCCATCATCTCTGGCTCTATCATCTCTGGCTCCATCATCTCTGCCTCCATCATCTGTCTCCATCATCTCTGGCTCCATCATCTCTGCCTCCATTATCTCTGCCTCCATCATCTGTCTCCATCATCTCTGGCTCCATCATCTCTGGCTCCATCATCTCTGGCTCTATCATCTCTGGCTCCATCATCTCTGCCTCCATCATCTCTGGCTCCATCATCTCTGCCTCCATTATCTCTGCCTCCATCATCTGTCTCCATCATCTCTGGCTCCATCATCTCTGGCTCCATCATCTCTGTCTCCATCATCTCTGGCTCTATCATCTCTGTCTCAATCATCTCTTTTTTTTTTTTTTTGACCGGAAAAAAAATTGCAACATGTAGCGTCTAGCGCGTATGCGTTCACACCGGGAAAATGCGCAGCACACGACAAACGCACATGAACGCGTGCAAGCGCTAAACCCTGCGCCCGCCATGTTAAAGATAGGGGAACATTGCGCATGCGTCCGATAGCGCAAGATGCGCTGCGACAAAAAACGCAAGTAGCCTTATCTACCTATATCAATGCACCCGCAGTGATGGGAGTACCGACAGTGATAGGGCAGGCAGTGAAGGGAGTACCAGTCGTGAGGGGGTTTACAGGCATAGATGGAAGTACTGGCAGTAACGGGGTTAGTAGAAGGATTATTTGACTGAATTGTATATTTTATTTACAGCACCACCTTCACCAGCTGCTGCGGCTACCCCTCCACCTCCATCTCCTTCCCCGGCTACCCCTCCACCTCCATCTCCGGCTACCCCTCCACCACCATCCTCACCACACCTCTCCATCCCTTCAGCCCCTTCCCTGGCAGCAACCCCCCCTCCACAGTTGGGGTCATCCAGCACCTCACCTTCCTATGGCTTCTCTCCAGCATCATCCCGTCACACGGATGCAGGTCCCCATCAGGTAATTAACGCACATGATATAAGCGTCAGACATGTTTGAGAACTTTGTAAGGTCTTATGTGTAATGGCTGTTGTAATATAAAAAATTTTTTCTGTGTTTCCCTAGCCGGCGGACCAACATGTTCTGGGTGGGCGGTCAGCGGGTCGTCTGACGACAACCGTAAGTGTTAATTAACATAACATGTACATGTTGATGTTGCAACAGAATTCACTATTAACTGTTACCTTTACCTCCACAGAAATCCCGACTGCCCAGGACCTGTTGGTATCCCACCGCCGGCTGATGACGGATTTGAGCAGCGCTGTGGCAGCGATGCAAACTGCGGTGGCAGCGCTGCAAAGAACGATGGGAGCTCTGCATCAACACGGGATGATGCTGGAGAGGGCAGCGGCTGGACACCGGGGCCCTCAGTAATTTTTTTTTTTTTGATTTTTTTTTTTGATTTTGTTAATAATTTGTTTATATTTTTTTTATTTTGTTATGTTTTTTTTTTTTTATTTAATTTTTATATCTTTATTTAAAAAAAAAAAAATATATATATGACATAAATATATATTAATATTTTACGTTAATCTACGCAGGTGTGGTGTATTATTTTTAGTATAAGGTTTTAGCGCTAGTGTGACCAGTGCCTTAAAAAAAAAATGTTAATTTTTGATATTTTTTTCATTTCATTTTTTCCCTATGATGGAACACCTATTATAGCTAGTACTCCCATGACCCCATGTGTGACAAGTAGATGTAATAAAAATACAACATTTTAATAGTTGACATCACATAAGAAAAGACCACAATTCATTAGATAAATAAGTTTTTTATTAAAAAAGGTATCAATGTAAAAATATAAAAACAACCAAAAAAAACTTTAGTAAAACATTTTAAAACTACAACTGCTGGTAAGATGGATCATTGCCATTACCACGCTGCCTCTGCGGTGAATAAAAATAAGGGGGAGCACCAGCGTTTGGGTTTATCCCAACTGGGTTTGGCACAAGATTGTGCGGCCATGAGTAGTCCGGGTACTGCTGCGGTCTTGGCATGACGACATATGTGTTGTCCAGGTTTCCAAAGACGCTTGATTCAGTACCTCTAACATGAGTCTCTCAGCATGAAGCCGCTGAACAGGATCCAGAGTAGGCAGCCTCTCATTCGCAAAATATGCAAAGCCAGTTATTTTAGTTTCTTTTTCTGCTGTAAGAAGTTTTTTAGCAATTTCCACCAATTCAGGAGTAGCCGAGGTGGGAGCCTTCCTTTTCGATCCTGAAAGTGAAAGCCGCCTCCGCACAGATGATGGTGGCTCGACTACTACTTCGTCTATGTGATCCGGCATGCTGTCTTCTTCAGTTGCAGGTGTGGAGACCGCCTCTTCTGTGTCCTGCATGAACAAAAAACAAATGGTAAATCACAAAGACAAAGACATTAATCTTCACACTATAACACCCATATACAGCAAAAATGTGAAAACGACACTTGTAAAGACAAAGAAATTTATCTTCACACTATAACACCCGTATACAGCAAAAATGTGAAAACGACACTTGTAAATGGAAAGGCCTCAACCGTTGAGCTAGATAAATTATCAGTACATGAAGGGATATATTCTGCCATTTTATCTACATTTCACAATAATATTTTTTAAATTTAAGTCCACTTTGGCATGTACATTAAAATGTGTTGTAATACAAAGGTACTTACATGTATGACAGGGGAGTCCGGCTGGATCACCGGGTCTAGATCCGAAATGGATGTCCCTTGTCTGGGTACTTCTTGGTCCCTTGTAAAAGCTAACAGATCAAAGTACCACAGTTGGGGGACATAAACTTCTTCGGCCCCCGCTCCAGATTTGGTTGAATTGATAACTTTATTGAGCTCTTTTTTATAAACCGTGCGGAGGCCCTGAATCCGTTTTTTAACCGTTGACTCATCCGCCGGTTCATCAGGGTAATGGCTCCTGCAGAGCTCCGCCAGTTTTTGGTAGGCGTCCTTCTTTTTCAACCGGTTACAATAATCTGCAGACTTAATTTTCCAGAGGCACGGCATTGTGCGGTACAGCTCGATAAAATCACGCAAAAACTCCTGCTTATCAGCCATCTGTAATAAAAAAATGATTATGTGAGAACAGCAGAATGGTTAAATAAAATGCTTACATAGTCTACAACATAGAACACAGCAGGGATCACAAAATGGTGGTTGTGGGCGACGCAGGAGTAAACATAGATAGAGCTGGGATCATAAAATGGTGGTTGCGGGCGACGCAGGAGTAAACATAGATAGAGCTGGGATCATAAAATGGTGGGCGTGCCTGAACAAAACAATGAAAAAACATGATGGACAACAATGGTTAACAACAGCAGAGATCTAAAATGGATCGGTACAATTAAAGACAAAAGAAAAATTAAATGTGACAAAAAAAATTACCTACCTTACAAAACTTGTGTGATTCTGAAAAAAGAAATAGGGAAACTAGCGTCACAACTGGATCGCAGAGGATACTCCACAGACGATCGCAAAAACTCCAACGTAGAAAGTAGCAACCGAAATAGTGGTGTAAACCGGATCGCAGTAGCTACCAAGACTAGCAGGACACACTGGGTGAAAGAACCGCTTCTGCTCGAGAGCAATGGAGAAGTGCTGATACGTTGTCTTTTATGACGCGGTCATCCAATCACAAAGCGGGAGAGCTGTGATAAATATCTATGACACACATAGTGACCACCAATCTGTGACGAGGGGCGTGCAAAAGGTCGCGCTCAGTCACGCCTATCGAGGTCGTGATCTTTCACAGTACATGCAGTGTGGCACATCCCAACGACCGCCAAAGTCGTTAAAAAGATCGCTAACCGCTGATGCGTCGTTAATGAGATCGTCAAGTATGGCAGCTACTAGCGACCTTAAAACGATCTCGCCAACGATAGCGTCGTTATCGTGATCGTTAGCGGGAACGTTTAGTGTGGCAGTACCTTAACAGTTTTCCGGCGACTTTTGGCTCAACAAGGCACGGGATGGACATTCTCCAACAAAATATCCCTCTTTCCCGCAGAAAAAACATCTTCTAGTCCTGCGGCGTACCGCCAATCCCCTCCTACGAAATGATGTCCCTCCCAACTGCATAGGCTCATCCGAACAGATAAGGGGAACCTCAACATAAGGGACTTTAGTGGTAGGTGGAGAAACAACAGGGAGTGGGGTTACCTCACCCCTCTCCCGAAGCCGTCTATCAGTACGGATAGCTAAGGCCATAGCAGCCTCCAGTGAATGAGGAGACTCATACTGAGCCAAAACGTCTTTTAATTTATCAGAAAGCCCATGACAAAACTGGCTCCTAAGAGCTGGGTAATTCCACTGAGTATCTGTGGCCCATCTACGAAACTCAGAAGCAAATTCCTCTGCAGGACGATCTCCCTGCTGTATCTTACGTAATTTTGTCTCAGCAAGAGAGACCCGATCTGGGTCATCATATACCAATCCCAGGGCAGTAAAAAATTGATCTACAGACAGTAGAGCCGGGGATCCCGGAGGAAGGGAAAATGCCCAGGATTGAGGGTCCCCTTGCAGAAGTGAGATAATAATTCCTACTCTCTGCTCATCACTCCCTGATGATCGAGGCCGAAGCCGAAAATACAATTTACATGCCTCCCGGAAGGTGAAAAATTTGTCTCGCCCACCAGTGAACCTGTCCGGGAGAGCTACTTTAGGTTCAACTCTGGTTTGCTCCAGGGGAGACAAAACTTTGGACTTAATGTCCGTCAGCTCCATGGATAATCCCTGCAACTGCAGAGCCAGCTGGGCTACTGGATCCATGGTAACTGGAGATAATTTTTATGGCCAGTGAAAATGTCACGCTGTCTAATGATATGTATACAATGTCAGTAAACTATTAATACAGGAACAACACTCTATACAACAACTAGTATAGCAACATCAGCATGTAAGTATAGAATATATTTACCTGACACGATATCTGCTGAACTCAGGGTTAATCTTGAGGACTTGATGAGCTGAAACAGGAAAGAGGTGGACCGGGATCTAACCTGACCCTAAACTGGGGTCCTAACTAATCCCTCACCTTGGAGGTACTGATAATGGTTCAGAGGTCCAAGTCTCCAACCTAACCCTGTCTCCTATCAGACCCTGAACCCTGTAATCAGTCCTAAGAAGGATCCTGACTACCACCAAAGGGATATGGGCTGATCTCAGCTAAATACACAGATTAGACATATAAGACAGACAGGATAACACTCGCTTGCATACACACTCAAACACCAAAGGAACATAAATGGTCTGGGAAATAAACTCTAACCAAGATGAGCTTAGAACAACTAAGGAGCTCACAACTAAAGTCTATACAGATTCATTCCTATCTGTGGTCTGCATGAAGGTTTCACTGGCAACTCCCTAAGCAGACAACCAGGAATTTAAAGGAAACCAATCAACAAATAATCAATTGCAGCCGGGAGAAACTGCACCCAGTCCCAGCACCGAGCACAGACAGAATTAACTCCCTAGCTGCCAAACACAAAGAAACAGCAGATCAGCTGTGAGAAGTCAAAATGTGCAACCGCGACGATCTTCGTGGCAATGCACACATGACAGTTTTCCAGGGTGAAAAGTGCTAGTTGGTTTACCAAGCTTGACTTCAGGGGGGTATAACCTTATTCACATTAAGCACGGGGATGAATGGAAGACTGCGTTTATTACCCCAGAGGGGCATTTTGAGTAACTAGCGATGCCCTTTGGGCTCACTAATGCTCCTTCTGTCTTCCAATCCTTCATGAATGATATTTTCAGGGATTTTGTGGATAAATTTCTGATTGTTTATTTGGATGATATCTTGATTTTTTCCAATGACTGGGACTCTTGTGAAACATGTTCGGACTGTGTTCCAGATTTTGAGAGAGAATGCATTGTATGTGAAGGGATCAAAGTGTCTTTTTGGCGTACAGAAGGTCTCATTTCTGGGATTCATTTTGTCTCCGTCTGTTATTGAAATGGACCCGGTCAAGGTTCAGGCCATCTGTGATTGGGTCCAACCTACTTCATTAAAGGATCTTCAAAGATTTTTAGGTTTTGCCAATTTTTATCGTAAATTTATTGGTAATTTCTCCGGCATTGTTAAACCATTGACTGATTTGACCAAAAGGGTTCTGATGTGATGAATTGGCCTCCTGAGGCAGTCTCTGCGTTTCAGGAACTTAAGCAGAGATTCACTTCTGCTCCTGTTCTATGGCAGCCTGATGTTTTTCTACCGTTTTAGGTGGAGGTTGATGCCTCTGAAATTGGGGCAGGTGCCGTTTTGTCCCAAAGAGATCCAGAGACCTCTAAGAGTAACCCTTGCGCCTTTTTCTCTCGAAAATTTTCTCCAACTGAACGTAATTATGAGGTGGGTAATAGGGAGTTATTGGCCATGAAGTGGGCCTTTGAAGAGTGGAGACATTGGCTGGAAGGAGCCAAACATCAGGTGGTGGTCCTCACGGACCATAAGAATCTTGTTTATCTCGAATCAGCCAATCGAATTAATCCTAGACAGGCCAGGTGGGCCTTGTTTTTCACACGTTTTAATTTTGTGGTTTCTTTTCTTCCTGGCACTAAGAATGTTAAGGCGGATGCCCTCTCGAGGAGTTTCTTTGCGGACTCTCCTGAGTTATCTGATCCTACTGTTATTTTGAAAGAAGGTGTAGTTCTTTCCGCCATCTCGCCCAATTTGAGACTGGCCTTGGAAGGGTGTCAGGAGGATAAACCTGAGCGCTGCTCTATTGGGAAATTGTTTGTCCCAGACAAGTGGAAGAAGAGTGTGATGTCTGAGATTCATTGTTCCGCGTTGGCTGGTCATCCCGGATTTTTGGTACCAGAGACTTGGTGAGTCTGTCCTTTTGGTGGCCTACTTTGTCTCGTGACGTCAGGGAATTTGTGCAGTCCTGTGGGACTTGCTCTCGCTCCAAGCCTTGCTCTCGCTCTAGTGGTTTGTTAATGCCATTACCTGTGCCCAAGAGGCCATGGACGCATATCTCTATGGATTTTATTTCCGACCTCCCTGTTTTTCAGAGAATGACCGTTATCTGGGTAATCTGTGATAGGTTTTCCAAGATGATACATCTTGTGCCATTACCTAAGTTACCTTCCTCCTCCGAATTGGTGCCTTTGTTTCTTCAGCACGTGGTTCGGTTACATGGCATTCCGGAGAACATTGTGTCTGACAGAGGAGTCCAGTTTGTTTCCAGAATTTGGAGGACATTTTGTTCTAAATTTTGTGTTCAATTATCTTTCTCCTCTGCTTTTCATCCTCAGACCAATGGACAAACCGAGAGCACAAACCAGACCTTGGAGACTTATTTGAGATGTTTTGTGTCTGCTGATCAAGATGACTGGTCTCTTTTTTGCCTTTGGCTGAGTTTGCTCTTAAATAGAGCTAGCTCTGCCACCTTGATGTCTCCATTTTTCTGCAATTTTGGGTTTCACCTCGATTTTCTTCGGGACAGGCGGAGACTTCTGTCTGTCCGGGTGTTGACTGTGTTGTGGAGCGAATTCAGCAGATTTGGGACCAGGTAGTGGAGAGGTTGTCTCTCTCTCAGGAGAAGGCCAAACGGTTTGCCAACCGGCATAGGACTGATGGTCCTCAGTTTAAAGTGGGGGACTTGGTTTGGTTGTCCTCAAGAAATATCCCTATGAGGGTTGCATCTCCAAAGTTTAAGCCCAGGTTTATTGGACCTTATAAGATCATGGAGATTCTTAATCCTGTTTCCATCCGTTTGCTTCTTCCAGGAACATTTAAGATCCATAACGTGTTCCCCAAGTCCTTATTGAAGAGGTATGTCGAGCCAGTAGTTCCTATGGCTGCGCCTCCTGACCCTGTTTTGGTTGAGGGCAATTTGGAGTATGTGGTTGAGAAAATATTGGATTCTCTTTTTCTAGACAGAAACTCCAGTATTTGGTTAAGTGGAGAGGTTATGGTCAGGAGGACAATTCTTGGGTGTTTGCTTTGGACATCCATGCTAGGAGACTGATCCGTGCCTATCATTGAGCTCATCCTGATCGGCCTGGTTGCACAGTGAGGTTCGGTGACCCCTCCTCAAGGGGGGGTACTGTTATGAATGGTTTCTGAGCGGAGGCTCCCTCTGGTGTTGCAGACAGTGCCTAACCTTTCAGCAAGGAGTGGCAATCTGGGTTCACTGACTGGTCTGATATAAGGGAGGTTCCCTCCCATGATGGTTGCCGGTGATCAATTGTTCTTATCTCAATTGTGGTTCCTGGTTCATTTGGAAGTTTGTTGGAGTCTTGCCTGCATCTCCTGCTTTCAGATAAGATATTTTTTGCTTTTCTTTTTGTGCTTGCTTTTTGCATTGTTTTCTGCACTTTTGTGGAGGTCAGCCAGGTCCCCTCCTGGGGCCTGAGCTCCTCACAGTTTATCTGCAGCCACTGTTATTTGCTCATTTGCTTTTTCCTGTTTTTTTAGCGGCTGCGGCTTGGTTTTTGTTCACACTGAGATCTGACTTAGTGGGAGGCGAGATTGTGTGATCTCAGTATTTTTGTAATCAGAATTGTTGGATTTTTGTAGGGTTTTCTGGGTTGCAGAAGGTAATCTCTCCTGTCCTATCCTATTTAGTCAGCTTGTGGCCCCAGCGTTTGCTCAGTCTATTTTCTTCCTATGTTTGTATTTTCATCTTGTCTAACCGCCATTATATGTTTGGGTGCTTCCTGTTTTCTTTGGGGATCTGCTCTGGGGCAGATAGCTTTCATCTTTCTGTCTTTAGGTGTAGTTATCTCTCAGGCTGTGACGAGGCATCTAGGATCAACGTAGGAACGCTCCACGGCTACCTCTAGTTGTGTCGTTAGTTTAGTAATCTGCAACCCATCAGTTACCAACATTTCAGGTGTTCGGCTGCCCTGCTGTTGTTCCTGTCCTCCTCAGCTACCGAAACATAACAGGCTCCCTCCGGTGGTTGCTGAGGGTAATGAACTGATTATTGAATGGCCTTCAGCTGGCGCTGAATGGTAGGAAATAAGTGGTCTGAGTTCCCAGCAGCCTTGCCGTATACAATTGTTCCTTCTGGTCTTGCTTGAAGTACTGCTAGTTTCCTGCTCTACTTCAGATAAGTGTTTGCTGTTTTTTTTTTCTCTGTTTAATTTTCTCTGCTGGTTTGCTGCCTGCAGTGGACTGCAGCCTGTCCCCTTTTGGGGGTCTCCGCTGCAATTGTGCTCCGTTTGTGTCTGCACTTTTGCTTTGCTCTTTTGTTACTTTTTATTTGCTGAATAGCGTTTTGTTACACCAGAGATCTGATTTAGGTGGATGAGATATTCTGATCTCAGGTTTTTTGGAAGTGTTGGTATTTTTTAGGGTTTTGTTGGATTGTAGTCAGAATTCTTTCCTGCACTTTTCTGTCTAGACAGATTGGGCCCCAGCGTTTGCTCATTCTATTTTCTGTCTGTGTCCGTGCTTTCTTCTTGTCTAACCGCCATTACATGTTTGGGGGCTTCCTATTTTCTTTGGGGATCTGCTCCGGGGCAGATAGCTTTCATCTTTCTGCCTTAAGGTGTAGTTATCTCTCAGGCTGTGACGAGGCGTCTAGGATCAACGTAGGAATGCTCCACGGATACCTATAGTTGTGTGGTTAGTTCAGGTTACTGCAATCCAATAGGTTCCAGCCGCTCTAGTGTATTACCGCTTTTGCTATTTTTTGCTATTTCTCCTCAGTTACCGAAACATAACAGTGATGCAGAGGAGCCAGAGCACATTCCTCCAGCTGGTGACAGCGATGCATGGCCAGTTGGCAGCCTTCAGCACATGAGTGACTTCATGCTGCAGTGTCTGAGAAAAGACCAACGCGTGGCTCGTATTCTCCACACAAATGACTACTGGGTGGCCACCCTCTTACATTCACGTTACCGGGACAGCCTTGAAAGCCTAATTACACCATTGAACCGGGCGCGTAAAATGCAGGAGTACCAAGACGCACTGCTTAATTCACTCATGTACTCTTTCCACCGCATAACAGTGATGAGTGCGCACTAACAGCACCTCAGTGCGTCCTGGGCCCAGCGGAATCCGTTCAGAAGCCGGTAGCAGAAGCAGTACATCTGCTACTGACAGGTTCAGTATACCCAACCTGTTCCAACGGTTTCTGAACCCGCAAAAAGTTGGGCACCATCAGCACAGACAGTGCAACGCACTAGGAGGCAACATTACCGTGACATGGTGGCACAATACCTCTTCACCCCTGTCAGTGTGCTTCAGGATGGATCTGCCCCCTTCAATTTTGGGTCTCCAAGTTGGATATATGGCCCGAGCTTAGCCAGTATGCCTTGGAGGTCCTGGCTTGTGCTGGTGCCAGTGTGATTTCTGAACTTGTCTTTAGTGCAGCTGGCAATATACTTACAGACCAATGTACCAGACTATCCGCTGCAAATGTGGACCGGCTTACATTCCTAAAAATGAACCAGGCCTGGATTTCTGGTGACTTTTGCTGCCCTGGGCCAGAGTAGACAGGTTACATGCATGGTTGGTTTCAGTATGCATGCTCTGTCATGTGCCTATGTTGCACACAGCGTCATCTGTTATGCCCGTGCTCCGGCCTCTACTACCAACATCTAGCACCTGGTTCTGTGACTGACTCTTTCACCTCATACTGTTTTCCATGGGCTCTAGTACCGCCAGCTAGTGCCCAATTCCGTGACAGCCACTTTCACAGCATGCTGTGTTTCTGAGCAACAGTACCGCCAGCTGTACCTCGTTAGACAAAGTGGAAAAAAAGGACGACAGATGCCAAACACCTATAGGCAGAAGCACAAGAGGCGGGATCCAGCCATGCCGGCTGTTTCGTGGCAGTGAAGTGCGGACACAGGTGCCTCTCCCGAGGGGTAAACCGAGTTCCAGCATCGCCAGCTGGTTCTTGGGAGTGCCCAAGGGCACGGGTACCTCCTGCTCCAAACCGTGTTTCGACAACGCTCGCCGTTACACGGTTGTGTCCGCCTCACTGTTCCACGCCCTCGCCGTACATCATTCCAGGTCAGTTTGCTGTTATCCGTGGTGTTGGCAGTGTAGGAGCCCCCTACGTGGATTCCTGGACCTGGCGCTCAAGGCTGGTCTCGACAGTGCTAGTAGGCCCGGCTCCCCCTGCTGCGACTGCGAAGTAAAGAAGACTGTGTCCGGGTTGCAGGGGCAAATGCGGCTCTTGCACCTTCTGCCAAGAAGACATTAATCCGTTAGTAGACCCAAGACAAGAAGACAGATGCAGAAGACCCAAGACAGGAAGACAGATGCAGAAGACCCAAGACAGGAAGACAGATGTAGAAGACCCAAGACAGGAAGACAGATGCAGAAGACCCAAGACAGGAAGAGAGATGCAGAAGACCCAAGACAGGAAGACAGAAGCAGAAGACCCAAGACAGGTAGACAGATGCAGAAGACCCAAGATAGGAAAACAGATGCAGAAGACCCAAGACAGGAAGACAGATGCAGAAGACCCAACACAAGAAGACAGATGGAGATGTCCCCGGACTCCTGTCTTTTTGCTCTTGAACTTGCATCTTTGTGGGATTTTTTTGGGCTTCTCGGCAGTGCTTTTGGCTTATGTCACTACTACATTGTGGTATCCCGGCTACAGTAATGTCAGCTGTTGCCCAGTACAGCCACTGGCACTTTTACTTTCTGCTGCTTATCTGGGTTCCAGTAACGTCAGCTGGTTCTCAGTAGAGTCAATGGCTTAGGTCCCTCCTTTGTGGTATCTGAGTTACAGTAACGTCTGCTGGTCCTTGTAGTGCATTCTGGCACAGGTACCTCCTGCTTAGTTAACGGGCTCCGGTAACGTCAGCTGGTGCCCGTTAGTTCCATTGGCTCTTATGCTGATTTCTGCTGCCTATACGGTTTCCAGACTCACCAGCTGGTTCTCTCTAGTTCCTGTGCCTACTGTAATTTCTGCGTATTTCCTCTGGGTTTGGGACATTCTGCGACCAGCCAATAGCAGAATAACCATAGACGGAGGTTTAGGAAGCAGTAGGAGCAGATGTACATGAACCAAAAGCAGAATATCAATATGCAGAATTACTGAATAACAGGAATAAAATCAGCAGAAGACTAAGCATGGTTTAAAGGGAGTGTATCCATTCCTCCACATGGTGCTCCTGGAAACTCCCTGCAAAGCAAGGTGAGCTGAACGCGGACACATGTCAGTCAAAGGGCATATTGACACCACCACTGGCAGTTTTAATTTAATAATGTAAATACTGTAACTATCCCTAACCCTTACCTTAACTAACCCTAACCGCTAACTCTAACCCCTAAACCTTACCCTAACCATAACCCTAACTAACAATAACCCCTAACCCTTACCCTACTAACCATAAACCCTAACCCTACCCCAACTAATCCTAACCCAAAGAAAAAACACCGCTGTTAAGAAGATGGTGACCAGTTTTCCTGCTACAGCTTTCGCTCTGTGCATTTTTCTAGCGATTTTTTTGCTCCTCTGCCTCTGCAAACTTCTTCCCCATTATCCTGAGATGTTTCCCCTCCATTTTATCCATTATATAGCACTGTAGTGGTCATTTTGTATTTCCGATTTTTTTCTCCCATTGACTTGCATTGATATCGGAAATCGAAAATTCCGATATCCGATGTTAGGGATCGAGTTCCCGCTGCTGCACAAGGGGAAACTCGATCCAGTCCCGCTGTGGTATCCCATTCATCTCCGGCCGCAGTGGACTCTGCTCAGCAGAGACGTCGATCCAAGCGTCTCGCCCAGTCTAATACTGTGCAGAGGATTACTGCTGCCTCTCCAGGTTCTGCTATTGTAGCCAGTACTGGTCAGCGGCGAGCAGA
Organism: Oophaga sylvatica; assembly: GCA_033576555.1. Lineage (NCBI taxonomy): Eukaryota > Metazoa > Chordata > Amphibia > Anura > Dendrobatidae > Oophaga > Oophaga sylvatica. Next base: position 16,484 of record JARQOD010000460.1, read on the forward strand.
CGTCTTTGGAACTGAGTCCTGCGTTTTATCCTTCTGAGCATGCCCAGGGTAAGATCTCTCATTGGATATCAGGGGTCACATGCTCAGGTACTGCAGCAACTCCCATTGGCCCTCCAGGAAGGTCCTGAAGCTGCTCGAGTTCTGGGGCAGGCTTCCATTGGTTCATTCTGGAAGGTCTTGCGGTTGCTGCGGCTATATAAGGGTTGCATGGCCGCACGGCCATGCGCTAGTATCAATTGTGTTATGTGCTTTGCGCCAGTGTGATCATGCACGCATGCGGTTAGGGCTTGGCTGAAATAAGCCCCTAGAATACCGGCACCTCCAGTGAGGAGTTTTGTATGCACGTGTTCAGGGCTTGCTGAAATAGCCTCTAGAATACCGGCTACTCCAGGTGAGGAGCTGCTTGTTTGCGTTGCTGACTGCGTGACCACGGACTGCTATCCGCACAGCAGTTATCTGTGTACCTCTGTGGTGTTAACAGGACACAGTCTCTATCTCTGCGTCTCTACCTCAGCGACATACCGCCATATAGTGCCACAACGCCTATGTCTGCGACTCTGTGAAGTAACAGAGCTCGCTTATATCACCATTTCCTGCCATTTTACTAGCAGCAGGCTCTACCTGCACGGTGGACCTCGGGCTGCGAACGCATCTATTATTTATATTTATTTGGTGCGTTCCGCAGTCTTTAACATCTGATATTTTTCCAATATCGGAAATCGGAATTCCGATACGATATCGGGCAATATCGCTCATCCCTAGTGGCAGTATATTCAGCAACATGTTAGGCCTTGCCCTTGACTACAGACACACCCATTTCACACTTTATTCTCATCTTTCCATATTAAATAAAGTTTAAAAAGTGAAGGACAACCTATTAAAACCTGTGAATAAAGCGAAAAGCCTACCGTGCCCTGTCACTGCTTATTTATTTAGTTTCACAATAAAACTGCCGACCTGCAGTATACAAATGCAAAAAATGAGGAATAAGATCCGTACTTTGAAGAATAAAATTTGCATTTATTTTATTAGTTAAAAATGAGTATAACTATAAAATGTGAAGCTTTGCTAACACGTTTCTCGCATTGCTGCCTTAATCACAGAATATAGAAACACAATATACCTTATGCTTACTGAAACATACATGAAAAACCACTGACAACACTGCATTGAACAAACAATTATATCTGTAGATATGCCCATCCCCTGCATATTCTCTTTTGCCTCCACTCACGGTAAGACTGGCTATTCTCATATGCTATGCACTTTATTTATCTTCATAGATACTCCAGGCCTAGGGCTTAGATGCAATATTGGTCTTATTAAGATGTTCCCCTTTGGCACCCTGTGGGTATTCATTACTATTATCATGTTGCTATTTGTCTATTGATACATTGCCATTTCTACCTTTACTTACCACCAACTGGATACTTTTTTGAGGCATCAGAGTTTCATGTGAGGCGGTGATCTTTTGCATTGTCACTTGGTTTACTATATGTTTATATTTATGTCTACTACTTTTGATTAATAAAATTGCTTTTTATGATACCTAAAAACTCTGTATAGCTCAGTTTTTCTCGTGTTATCAGTTTCCAAGGAGCTGGTGTATTCTGCCTAGATGTGGTACCATTCTGTATCCCGCCTGGGCATTTCTTTATTCATATATTTGGGATTTCATGTGTTATAAACAATTATATCTGTAGATAAAAAATATATACATACATGTGTACTGGACGAGATTATATCAATCCAACATATGCAAAAAATGCACAGAAATATGCAATTGTGAGATGTATCTGTAATCAGCCCCCTGTAGTCTGATACCCCTAAATAAAACTCTGAGTGAATAATTGCCTCCAGAATACACATAATTAGTGAATTATCTGTTGTGTGCTCTTATCTTTTACTTCCTCCCCCGCCCAGGAGATGTGGTATGATCAGACCATGTTCCTGTACGGTCAGACGCGGACATTACACAGTACACAGCAGGGGCACATTTATAAGATTATCTCAGCACAGGAAGATTATATTTAAACACATCCAATTGTGGAAATTATTATTACTCCAAGATCTATTGGTTGAAATGTACTTTGTTTGTTGGAAAACTCTCTAACTTTGCATGTTGCAAGAACATCAATAATAAGAAAAACAAATTGTGCAAAAATAACCTTTGCGTCATCCAATTAAAAAATTCCTCTATTAATGTATTCTTCATACTTATTTTTTTAGCTATAGTATATTGTATGTTATTGATAATTTGAACAATTTCACACAATCTTCTTAAACCCATTAGATCAGATACGGATCATCTAACCTAATGAAAAGAAACACTGATTTTCTAAAAACTTATTTTACAATTTTTCAAACCGACAATATGTGGACTAATGCCGTTACATCTCTCCTTAAACATTTTGAGTGGAACTTTGTTGGTATAATTATATCACATGATGATAGTGGAAGTGAAGAATCGGGATTATGGCAACTAAGAAAGAAAATGGCCAGTCAGGGAATCTGCACTGAATTTGTTATGAAACTGCCAACAAAAAATTTTGAGGAGCAGCAAAAATTGATTCATAAGTCAAGATCTGAAGTCATCATAATCCATAGTCAATTTTCTCTTACTCTTCTCAGTTTATTAAACACAGAAGTCATGTACCAGAAAATGACCCTGATCTTCAATGAGTCTTGGTTTACTAACTTTCATTTCTTACAATTCTTCTTCAAAGCAACAAACTGTAGTTTGATTTTCTTTCCACATTTCCTACCAGTCCCCGGCCTTGTGACATTTCTGAGCGGAGTAAACCTGATTGATCGCCCAAATGATCCTCTACTGGAAGATATCTACTTCTTTTATGGTAATTGTTCTTTTACAAATGTCCATAAGCAACAGATATTCCAAAGGTGGTTTAAAAAGCCTCTTAAAAACTGCACAGATAAAAAATATCATGTTGATCTTCTAACATCCTACTCTAATCATTCATCTTACAATGCTGTGTACACGGCAGTACATATCCTGGCTCATGCTCTGCACGACATGGATCTATACCTGAAATTGAACAATACAGGCTCCATAATCAAGAATTACAGCCACATGGTAATGTATTACAAATGCAATAAATGGAATAAATCTACATTTTAATATAGTCATCACTAGATATGAGCGAATATTTCAATGTTTGGTTCGAATTACGATCGTCGAATTTGCAATATTTGCCAACTGATTTGTCAAATATTTGCCGAAAATAACCGAACACCATTCATGTCAATGGGAGGCAAAAACAAATGCATGCACAACACCTTATAATGGCCCCAAATGCTGCCAAAACACATCAAATTAGGGGCAGACACCAGGAAAGTGGCCTCAATTCTCCCACAGTACATGCAAATTGCAACATGGAACTGCAGCACTCAGCCTCAGCCAGGCATGAGGTATCGGGGTCTGATCAGCATTTACATATTTCCAATGAACATCACAATACGATGAGGTACATGAGGGATCGATGTAGGTCCCCTTTTCTGGGAGCCCTGATAACACATGCAATACCTCTGCCTGCTGTCAAGGAGAGCCACACTCAGGTGGCACAAATATAAGTTTTCTAGACAACCATTGTCAGAAAAATGTAAGCATAGTAACAAGGGTAGTTGAGTCCAAGGAAGTGGAGGCCTGACGTTTTTCTAGGCCTACTGCTACAGGCAACATGCAAGAAGGAGACCTAACCAGGAGTATTCACATTTCCAAAAATTATTGGCAGACACCACCAAAGTGGCATCAATTTCACCATAGTTGAAATAGTAGAATATAGACCGACAGGTCTTTCACAACACCCATACCAGCAGATAGGCAGGATACAACTTCCTAGGCGTGTCAAGTGAGCTCAAGCCACTCATCCATTTTGGAAGACCAAAATTGGAAAGAGTCCAATCCCTCCTTGATGATAATGATATTCAGTAGAGTTGAACGAAACAGGTCGGTCAATTTAAAAAAACACCGACTTTCGCCAAAGTCGGGTTTTGCCGAGCGAAAAACGACCATGGCGTGAGGTCGGTCACGTGTTCGGTGACCATAGCGCCCAAGTCGGTTTTCCCATAATACTTTAACCCCTTAACACCCAAGGGTGGTTTGCACGTTAATGACCGGGCCAATTTTTACAATTCTGACCACTGTCTCTTTATGAGGTTATAACTCTGGAAATCTTCAACGGATCTTCGCTATTCTGAGATTATTTACTCGTGACATATTGTACTTCATGATAGTAGTAAAATTTATTCGATATAACTTGCATTTATTTTTGATAAAAACGCAAATATGGCGAAAATTTTGAAAATTGGGCAATTTTCAAACTTTTAATTTTTATTCCCTTAAAACAGAGAAATATGTCACACAAAATAGTTAATAAATAACATTTCCCACATGTCAACTTTACATCAGCACAATTTTGGAATAAAAATTTTTTTTGTTAGGAAATTAATTTCTCATTTTTTCAACAAAATTTACAAAGCCATTTTTTTTAGGGACCACCTCACATTTGAAGTCAATTTTAGAGGTCTATATGGCAGAAAATACCCAAAAGTGACACCATTCTAAAAACTGCACCCCTCAAGGTACTCAAAACCACATTCAATAAGTTTATTAACCCTTCAGGTGCTTCACAGGAGCTGAAGCAACGTGGAAGGAAAAAATTAATATTTAACATTTTAGTCACAAAAATGAACTTTTACAAACTTTTTTATTTTTACAAGGGTAAAAGGAGAAAATGGACAGATAAAGTTGTGCTATTTCTCCTGAGTACGCCAATACCCCATATGTGGTGGAAAACCACTGTTTGGGCACATGGCAGAGCTCATAAGTGAAGGAGCGCCGTTTGACTTTTTCAAACCAAAATTGGCTGGAATTGAGATTGGACGCCATGTCGCGTTTGGAGAGCCCTGATGCACCTAAACAGTGGAAACCCCCCAGAAGTAACACCATTTTGGAAACTAGACCCCCTATGGAACTTATCTAGATCTGTTGTGAGCACTTTGAACCCCCAAGTGTTTCACAAAAGTTTATAATGCCTGGGTGTGGAAAAAAAAAAAAACATTTTCCCCAAAAATAATTTTTTAGTCCCAAATTTTAGATTTTTCCCAAGGAAATTTGACCCCAAAAGTTATTGTCCAATTTGTCCTGAGTACGCTGATACCAAATATGTGGGGGGAACTGTTTGGGCGCATGGCAGGGTTTGGAAAGGAAGTAATAACGTTTTGGAATGCAGACATTGATGGGGGTCATGTTCCGTTTGCAGTGCCCCAGATTTGCCTAAACAGTGGAAACCCCCCACAAGTGACCCCATTTTGGAAACTAGCCCCCTAAGGAACTTATCTAGATCTGTGGTGAGCACTTTGAACCCTCAAGTGCTTCACACAAGTATATAAAGCCCGGGCATGAAAATAAACAATCTTATTTTTTTCCCACAAAAATTATATTTAGTCAACAATTTTTTATTTTCTCAAGGTTAACAGGAGAAATTGGACCACAAAAGTTCTAGTCCAATTTGTCTTGAGTACGCTGATACCCCATATCTAGGGGGGAACCACTGTTTGGGAGCACGGCAGAGCTCGGAATGGAAGGAGCACCATTTGACTTTTTCCAACCAAAATTGGCTGGAATTGAGATTGGACGCCATTTTGCATTTGGAGAGCCCCTGATGTGCCTAAACAGTGGAAACCCCCTACAAGTCACCCCATTTTGGAAACTAGACCCCCTAAGGAACTTATCTAGATCTGTGTTGAGCAATTTGAACCCCCAAGTGCTTCACACAAGTTTATAACGTAGAGCCGTAAAATTAAAAAATCATCTTTTCACCCCAATTTTTATTTTCCCAAGGGTAACAAGACCCCAAAAGTTATTGTGCAATTTGTCCTCAGTACGCTGATACCCCATATGTGGGGTAAACCACTGTTTGGGTGCATGGCAGAGCTCGGAAGGGAAGGAGCGCCTTTTGACTTTTTCAACGCAGAATTGGCTGGACGCCATGTCGTGTTTGGAGAGCTCCTGATCAGCCTAAGCAGTAGAAACCCCCCACAAATGACACCATATTGGAAACTAGACCCTCAATAAGCTTATCTAGATGAGTGGTGAGAACTTTGAACCCCCAGGTGTTTCACTAAAGTTTATAACGCCCGAGCATGAAAATAAAAAATCATATTTTTTCCACAAACAAGATATTTTAGTCCCCAACTTTTTATTTTCCCAAGGGTAACAGGAGAAATTGGACCCCAAAAATTGTTGTCCAATTTGTCCTGAGTACGCTAATACCCCATATGTGGGAGAAAGCTACTGTATGGGCACCCGGGGCTTGGAAGGGAAGTAGTGACGTTTTGGATTGCAGACTTTGATGGAATGGTCTGCGGGCATCATGTCGCATTTGGAGAGCCTCTGATGTGCGTAAACAGTAGAAACCCCCCACAAGTGACCCAATTTTGGAAAATAGACCCACAAGGAACTTATCTAGATGTGTGGTGAGCACTTTGAACCCCGAAGTGTTTCACAGAAGTTTATAACGTACAGCCGTAAAAATAAAAAATCCTTTTTTTTTGCAAAAATGATTTTTTTCACCCCCAATATTTTATTTTCACAAGGGTAACAGAAGAATTGGACCCCAAAAGTTGTTGTTCAATTTGTCCTGAGTACGCTGATACCCCATATGTGGGAGAAAACTACTGTATGGGCACTCGTCTGGGCTCGGAAGGGAAGTAGTGACATTTTGGATTGAAGACTGATGGAATGGTCTGCGGGCATCATGTCGTATTTGGAGAGCCCCTGATGTGCCTAAACAGTGGAATCCCCCTACAAGTGACCCCATTTTGGAAAATAGACCCCACAAGGAACTTATCTAGATGTGTGGTGAGCGCTATGAAGCCCCAAGTTCTTCACAGAAGTTTATAACGTACAGTCGTAAAAACAAAAAAAATCTTTTTTCTTTTACAAAAATGATATTTTTGCCCCAATTTTTTATTTTTCCAAGGGTAACAGCAGAAATTGGACCACAAGAATTATTGTGGAATTTGTCCTGAGTACGCTGATACCCCATATGTGGGGGTAAACCACTGTTTGGGCACATGGCAGAGCTCAGAAGTGAAGGAGCACCGTTTGTATTTTTCAACGCAGCATTGGCTGGAATTGAGATCAGACGCCATGTCACATTTGGAGAGCCCCTGATGTGCCTAAAGAGTTGAAACCCTCCAATTCTAACTCCAACCCTAACCCCAACACACCCCTAACCCTAGTCCCAACCCTAACTATAACCCTAACTACAAACCTAACCCTAAGACAAACCTAACCCTAATCCTAACTTTAGTCCCAACTCTAACCCTAACATTAGCCGCAATACTAACCCTAACACTTACCCTAGTGGGAAAATGGAAATAATTTTTTTCATTTTATTATTTTTCCCTAACTAAGGGGGTGATTAAGGGGGGTTTGATTTACTACTTATAGCGGATTTTTATAGCGGGTTTTTATGATTGGCAGCTGCCATGCTAAAGACGCTTTTTATTGCAAAAAATAGTTTTTGCATCACCACATTTTGAGAGATGTGATTTTTGCATATTTTGGCCCACAGAGTCATTTGAGGTCTTATTTTTTGCGGTACGAGTTGACGTTTTTATTGTTACCATTTTTGAGCAGGTGACATTTTTTGATCGCTTTTTATTTCGATTTTTGGGAGGTTAGAACGAACAAAAATCAGCAATTCATGAATTTCTTTTGGGGGAGGCGTTTATACCGTTCTGCGAGTGGTAAAATTGATAAAGCACTTTTATTCTTCGGGTCAGTACGATTACAGAGATACCTCATTTATATAATTTTTTATTGTTTTGGCGCTTTTATACAATAAAAACAATTTTATATAAAAAATAATTATTTTTGCATTGCTTTATTCTGCGAGCTATAACTTTTTTATTTTTTCGCTGATGATGATGTATGGCAGCTCGTTTTTTGCGGGACAAGATGACATTTTCAGGGGTACCAAGTATATTTATATCGGTCTTTTTGATCGCGGTATTCCACTTTTTGTTCGGCGGTATGATGAAAAAGCATTGATTTTTTGCTTTATGTTTTTTTTTAAGGGTTTCACTAAAGGGGTTAACTAGTGGGACAGTTCTATAGGGCGGGTCGTTACAGACATGGCGATACCAAATATGTGTACTTTTATTGTTTTGTTTTTTTTATTTACGGAAGAAATTAATTTATTGTTGGCTATTTTTTTTTTTCATTTATTTTGGAATTTTTTTTTTACACTTGTTATTTTTATTTTTTTTACTTTTTTACTTTGTCCCAGGGTGGGACATTACAGTACTGGGTCAGATCGCTGGTCTCACAGTGTGCACAGCACTCTGTGAGACCAGCGATCTCACAGTCACTGCTGCAGGCTTCCTCAGCGCCTGTTCTCAGCAGGCACTGAGGAAGCCGCCTCCCTGCAGGACTCTGCGGCCATCTTGGATTCGGGCCTTGCAGGGAGGAAGGCCTCAGAACAGCGCGATCACATCGCGCTATTCTGAGAGTCTCAGGGAAGCAAGCAGGGAGCCCCCTCCCTGTGCGATGCTTCCCTGTGCCCCCGGTTCACCACGATCATGTTTGATCGCGGTGTGCCAGGGGTTAATGTGCCAGGAGCGGTCCGTGATGGTCAAATCCATAGTGAGAGAGCGTGTGTGTGCTACTCCTGAAATATGTATGGAGATTTACAATTTCCCCAACACTGTATACAGCTGTACGCTACTGATAGAGTACACTTTTATGATTTTCATATTTTGGTGTTAGCCAGACTGGGCCTCTGACTGTGTGTGTTCCTCCTGAAATATATACGGAGATTTACAATTCCCCCCAACACTGTATACAGCTGTACGCAATATAGGGATTCGCTCTGGTAGGCAGTGACCGGGCCGCAGTAATGAGGCTACACACAGGCTTCAAGTCCTAATTCAGTGGTTTAATAACACTTTTCCAATCCGGATAAAAGAAACAAAACAGAACGTAAAGATACTCCAACTTGGAGAACCACTGTTCCTCAGACTCACCCTTGCAGGGACGGGCTTAACTAAGTGGCTGCCAGGTCAGCAGTGACCGCCAGGTGCCTTTCCCCGGGTGGTCTGGAATCTGCTTGCTTGAGCTTTCTGACACAGTGCACCAAAAAACAACGTACACAGGATGGCTCCAGCCAAGCTCCTTCTCTTCCACCTCCACACACTACAACAGATCCTTATTAAATAGCCCTAGACCACACCCTCAGGTGAGGTACACTTCACCTGGGCTGCTCACGTGACTAAGACCTCATCACAGGTCCTTGTGTTCAGGGAAAATCCTGACCAAACTTTAGCCTGCTGGGAGAAATACATCTCCCATCCAGCAAGACCCCCTTTGTTGTACCACAGCTACTGATAGAGTAAACTTTTATGATTTCCATATTCTGGTGTTAGCCAGACTGGGTCTCTGACTGTGTGTGTTCCTCCTGAAATATATACAGAGATTTACAATTCCCCCAACACTGTATACAGCTGTACGCTACTGATACAGTCAGCGTCGGACTGGAACACCTTGAACCCACCAGAGAAAATCATTCTTGGGGCCCACTATGTAGCTACATAGAAATAAATACAATACCACCAATTGTGCAGTAAAACACACTAATATCAGGGTATAGGAAAGATGTGTATCTTTGTACCGTGTTAAGGAATCTGCTTCTCTGACCTTCTAGGGGCATCAAAACACAATACCAGACCCCAATCAGAGGGCAATAAAACTTTCACTCCCTATCTATGAACTGTTCCAATATTTATGTTCATCCCTCTGCCATAATGACAGTTCTGCTTCACATCACTTGTCTTATCTTATTGCATTATTTCTGTGCTGTGTTGTGTATAAATATGTGATTCTTCAGATGTTGTATTAGTCTTTGCCTGATGAAGAGACCTGAGTAGTCTCGAAAGCTTGCAATTTGTTACCATCTTTTCAGGTAGCCATTAAAAGGTATCAACTAGTGTTGAGCATTCCGATACCGCAAGTATCGGGTATCGGCCGATATTCGCTGTATCGGAATTCCGATACTTAGTTCTGATATTTTCCATATATCGTATACCGGAATCGGAAGTTCCCATAATTCTTTGAGAGGCAATGTGATTTTAGTCAGCCAATGAGGAATCCTAAGAAGTGTGGGCACATCCTGTACTGCTGCGGTCATGTTAACTAATGGCATGGCTGTGATTGGATGCTGAAATGATGTCAGAATGCACTATAAAAGGCGCCGCCGCCATTTTAGCGTCACTGTGCTGTGAACTCAGTTAGGGAAAGAACGCTGCTCTGCTGACTCTGAGGGACAGTTAGAGATTGCGATTTAGTGTACTGTGCTTTAGGCAGGCTAGTTTACCACCGGCTGTGTAAAGCTTCCTTTTGCCTGCAGTGTTGTTTTAACAGCTCTGCAAGGTGTGTGTGAGTGCAGGTGACGCTGCAGTTTGCTCTGTATGCAACGCTGTCTGTAGGCATCTGCACGTGTCACTCACAGACTATTTTTTTTTTCTTCAGTGTAATTCTTGCTGCTCCATGTAATTGAAATAATAGTGTGACGCGCTTCCATCCGTATTCAATACATTGGTTGCAAACACTATAGAAGTCCACGAAGGAGCCTTTCACAGCAAGTGAAGAGTTGTGTTTCAGTGTTCACTGCAGTCTGTGTTTTTTTTTGTTTTTTTTTGAGTGCAGATCACGCTCCACTTACTTCAACTACCGCTGCGTGTACTCTGCTGAGCGTCTGTCACTGGCTCATCCTTGTCATTTTTCAAAAATTGCTGCTGCTTTCTTCTATTTAAAATTTACAAAAATCTATTAGTGTGACGCTCTTCCATCAAAATACAATACATTGCTTGCAAACATAATAGAAGTCCACAAAAAGGCCTTTCACAGCAAGTGAACAGTTGTGTTTCAGTGTTCACTCTAGTCTGAGTTTAATTTTTTTGTAGGAGTGTAGATCCGCTCCACTTACTTCAACCACTGCAGCGTGTACTCTGCTGAGTGTCTGTCACTGGCTCATCCTTGTAATTTTTCAAAAATTGCTGCTGCTTTCTTCTATTTAAAATTTACAAAAATCTATTAGTGTGACGCTCTTCCATCAAAATACAATACATTGCTTGCAAACATAATAGAAGTCCACAAAAAGGCCTTTCACAGCAAGTGAACAGTTGTGTTTCAGTGTTCACTCTAGTCTGAGCTTTAATTTTTTTGTAGGAGTGTAGATCCCGCTCCACTTACTTCAACCACCGCAGCGTGTACTCTGCTGAGCGTCTGTCACTGGCTCATCCTTGTCATTTTTCAAAAATTGCTGCTGCTTTCTTCTATTTAAAATTTACAAAAATCTATTAGTGTGATGCTCTTCCATCAAAATACAATACATTGCTTGCAAACATAATAGAAGTCCACAAAAAGGCCTTTCACAGCAAGTGAACAGTTGTGTTTCAGTGTTCACTCTAGTCTGAGCTTTAATTTTTTTGTAGGAGTGTAGATCCCGCTCCACTTACTTCAACCACCGCAGCGTGTACTCTGCTGAGCGTCTGTCACTGGCTCATCCTTGTCATTTTTCAAAAATTGCTGCTGCTTTCTTCTATTTAAAATTTACAAAAATCTATTAGTGTGACGCTCTTCCATCAAAATACAATACATTGCTTGCAAACATAATAGAAGTCCACAAAAAGGCCTTTCACAGCAAGTGAACAGTTGTGTTTCAGTGTTCACTCTAGTCTGAGCTTTAATTTTTTTGTAGGAGTGTAGATCCCGCTCCACTTACTTCAACCACCGCAGCGTGTACTCTGCTGAGCGTCTGTCCATGGCTCATCCTTGTAATTTTTCAAAAATTGCTGCTGCTTTCTTCTATTTAAAATTTACAAAAATCTATTAGTGTGACGCTCTTCCATCAAAATACAATACATTGCTTGCAAACATAATAGAAGTCCACAAAAAGGCCTTTCACAGCAAGTGAACAGTTGTGTTTCAGTGTTCACTCTAGTCTGAGCTTTAATTTTTTTGTAGGAGTGTAGATCCCGCTCCACTTACTTCAACCACCGCAGCGTGTACTCTGCTGAGCGTCTGTCACTGGCTCATCCTTGTCATTTTTCAAAAATTGCTGATGCTTTCTTCTATTTAAAATTTACAAAAATCTATTAGTGTGACGCTCTTCCATCAAAATACAATACATTGCTTGCAAACATAATAGAAGTCCGCAAAAAGGCCTTTCACAGCAAGTGAACAGTTGTGTTTCAGTGTTCACTCTAGTCTGAGCTTTAATTTTTTTGTAGGAGTGTAGATCCCGCTCCACTTACTTCAACCACCGCAGCGTGTACTCTGCTGAGCGTCTGTCACTGGCTCATCTTTGTCATTTTTCAAAAATTGCTGCTGCTTTCTTCTATTTAAAATTTACAAAAATCTATTAGTGTGACGCTCTTCCATCAAAATACAATACATTGCTTGCAAACATAATAGAAGTCCACAAAAAGGCCTTTCACAGCAAGTGAACAGTTGTGTTTCAGTGTTCACTCTAGTCTGAGCTTTAATTTTTTTGTAGGAGTGTAGATCCCGCTCCACTTACTTCAACCACCGCAGCGTGTACTCTGCTGAGCGTCTGTCACTGGCTCATCCTTGTAATTTTTCAAAAATTGCTGCTGCTTTCTTCTATTTAAAATTTACAAAAATCTATTAGTGTGACGCTCTTCCATCAAAATACAATACATTGCTTGCAAACATAATAGAAGTCCACAAAAAGGCCTTTCACAGCAAGTGAACAGTTGTGTTTCAGTGTTCACTCTAGTCTGAGCTTTAATTTTTTTGTAGGAGTGTAGATCCCGCTCCACTTACTTCAACCACCGCAGCGTGTACTCTGCTGAGCGTCTGTCACTGGCTCATCCTTGTCATTTTTCAAAAATTGCTGCTGCTTTCTTCTATTTAAAATTTACAAAAATCTATTAGTGTGACGCTCTTCCATCAAAATACAATACATTGCTTGCAAACATAATAGAAGTCCACAAAAAGGCCTTTCACAGCAAGTGAACAGTTGTGTTTCAGTGTTCACTCTAGTCTGAGCTTTAATTTTTTTGTAGGAGTGTAGATCCCGCTCCACTTACTTCAACCACCGCAGCGTGTACTCTGCTGAGCGTCTGTCACTGGCTCATCCTTGTCATTTTTCAAAAATTGCTGCTGCTTTCTTCTATTTAAAATTTACAAAAATCTATTAGTGTGACGCTCTTCCATCAAAATACAATACATTGCTTGCAAACATAATAGAAGTCCACAAAAAGGCCTTTCACAGCAAGTGAACAGTTGTGTTTCAGTGTTCACTCTAGTCTGAGCTTTAATTTTTTTGTAGGAGTGTAGATCCCGCTCCACTTACTTCAACCACCGCAGCGTGTACTCTGCTGAGCGTCTGTCACTGGCTCATCCTTGTCATTTTTCAAAAATTGCTGCTGCTTTCTTCTATTTAAAATTTACAAAAATCTATTAGTGTGACGCTCTTCCATCAAAATACAATACATTGCTTGCAAACATAATAGAAGTCCACAAAAAGGCCTTTCACAGCAAGTGAACAGTTGTGTTTCAGTGTTCACTCTAGTCTGAGCTTTAATTTTTTTGTAGGAGTGTAGATCCCGCTCCACTTACTTCAACCACCGCAGCGTGTACTCTGCTGAGCGTCTGTCACTGGCTCATCCTTGTCATTTTTCAAAAATTGCTGCTGCTTTCTTCTATTTAAAATTTACAAAAATCTATTAGTGTGACGCTCTTCCATCAAAATACAATACATTGCTTGCAAACATAATAGAAGTCCACAAAAAGGCCTTTCACAGCAAGTGAACAGTTGTGTTTCAGTGTTCACTCTAGTCTGAGCTTTAATTTTTTTGTAGGAGTGTAGATCCCGCTATACTTACTTCAACCACCGCAGCGTGTACTCTGCTGAGCGTCTGTCACTGCCTCATCCTTGTCATTTTTCTCTAATTGGTGTACATGTACATCAAAGTAGTCTTCATTTTGATTGAAATCCAAGCAGGTACCCGGACACTGTATGGCTGCTTTTATACGGTGGACTGGCTCCAACATTCAATAACACTTAAGATGCAATCGGGCACCTTGTCAAGGCCCAATCCTCTTCTCCCTCTGATATAATAATAATAATCTTTATTTATATAGCGCCAACATATTCCGCAGCGCTTTACACTTTAACAGTTTCAAAACACAAGTCATAGGTAACAACGTTAACAATACAATAATTAAAGTAAAATAAGCCGACCCTGCTCGTGAGAGCTTACAATCTACAATGAGGTGGGGGAGATACAAAGTACAGGTGTGTATATATAATGGTGCATTTCCAATGATGGTCCAGCCATCTTGAGGGAGTGAGGCATGGATGGAGATAGTGAATGGGCTACACATACACACTTAAACATAGAACGACTTTGGTTATTGAATGTGATAGGCCACTCTGAACAAATGTGTTTTGAGGGAGCGCCTGAAACCAGGCAAATTGTGGATAGTCCTAATTTCTTGTGGTAGAGCATTCAAGAGGATTTGCGCAGCGCGGGAGAAGTCTTGTAGTCGGGAGTGGGAGGTACGGATTACTGCAGAGGTTAGTCGAAAGTCATTTGCAGAGCGCAGCAGTCGGTTAGGCCGATAGATAGAAATGAGGGAGGAGATGTAGGGGGGTGCTGCACTGTGGAGAGCTTTGTGGGTGAGAACCAGTACTTTGAATTGGATCCTATAATGAATGTGCAGCCAGTGTAAGGACTGGCGAAGAGCGGACGCGTCCGAGTACCGATTAGCCAGATGGATGACCCTGGCTGCTGCATTAAGGATGGACTGGAGAGGGGATAGTCGATTAATGGGGAGGCCAAGTAATAGAGCATTGCAGTAGTCCAGGCGGGAGTGGATCAATGCTACAATGAGGGTTTTTGTTGTTTCCATGGTGAGAAAAGGGCGGATTCTAGAGATGTTCTTTAGGTGTGTAGACGTTAAATATCTAACAAACAGGTCATGCTGGAGAGACTTGCACCTACTGCCACTCAGGGTCTTCAGCTCCTTTGTGAGAAACTAATGTTTGGCCAGCCAGTATATCAAATAAAGTTCATGAGAAATGGGAACTGTGGTTGGCTTCACTTTTGGTACTGGCTGGGTGCTAATACCAAACCATGGTGTGGCATTGAATGGATATTCCTGGCTGGTTGGAGACAACCTCATTCCCACAGAAAAGTACCTGAAAGCTAAGGAGATGGTGGCCTCTCTCAACATGAAGGAGTTTGCTTGTTGTCTAGGAGACCGACCACCCCTGCTGTGTACCTTGTCAACGTTGTGTTGAAGCTTGCAAGGATTAAGAGGTTACAGTGGTAAGTCTGGTTTTTACTAAAGATCCTGCTGTGTATTATAGTTTTTATGTTTTAAAAAAAATTTATCTTAGGAATGTTAAATAAATTTGTTATTTTTTTGGTTAAATACAATGTATGTTATGAATGTTAAATAATTTTTTTGGGGTTTTTTATAAAATAAAATGTATGTTATGAATGTTAAATAACTTTTTTTTTTTTTTTTTTTTTCAGGTATTTGATCTACCGTAGCTAGTTGCTGATCGTTGACTCTACACCCCTCTCCCCAGAATGTTACTCGGGTTATGGGGAGAAAATCACCGCTATTCCAGACTGATTTAATATTAATGTGTCTGGCTCTTACACAGCACACAGCACTTGATGTTAGTTTATCTTTTTAATAAATTATTTGTTACACTGCCCTTCTCACATTTTATTTTCACTTTTTTTTTTAAGCACAAGTTTTTTTACACTTCCTTGTTCTGTAAGTAGGCTTAATGGTTAAATGTTTTATACAAGTTTTTTTTACACTTCCTTGTTCTGTAAGTAGGCTTAATGGTTAAATGTTTTATACTAGATGTAAATATGTAACATGTAAATTTTATATTAAGATTTTGCAAATTATTAGGTCCACACCATCAGGCTCTTTCGTCCCCTCTCCCTCAGAGTAGCGGTAATATATCGGACCCCAGGCTCGCCCACACAGTTCCTTGACCACTTCTCTGCCTGGCTGCCGCACTTTCATGTCCTCAGAAGTACCAACCCTTATCCTTGGAGACTTAAACATCCCCATTAACAGCCCTACTTCCACACTCAAAACACATTTGTTGAGAGCGGCCTATCACATTCACTAATCAAAGTCATTCTATGTGTAACTGTGTGTGTGTGTAGCCCATTCACTATCTCCATCCATCCCTCACTCCCTGAAAATGGCTGGACCATCATTGTAAATACACCATTGTATATAAACAACTGTACTTTGGAGCTCCCCCTCCTCATTGTAGATTGTAAGGTCTCACGAGCAGGGGCGGCTTATATTGCTTTAATTATTGTATTGTTAACGTTGTCACTTATGACTTGTGTTATGAAACTGTTAAACTGTACAGCGCTGCGGAATCTGTTGGCGCTATATAAATAAAGATTATTATAGTAGAGGCCCACTCAGTAGTGGTGAAGTGAACGGCGCAAATTGCGAGTTGATTGCGACTGATGCAGCTGATACTCCATTACTGCTGGCTGCTGCTCACACAACCGCTACAACATATGTAACGTGGAATTCCACCTGGTGGGTACGTCACATATGATGCGATGTTCAGGAAGGCAAAATCTGCGTTGCAGAGCTGCAATGCGCGATCTGGCCATGGTGGAACGTCGCAAGTTAGCGCACTGTAGGCGGACCTTGTGCAGCAGTGAATCAAGATCCGGATAGTCCCTCAAAAAACTGTGGACGACAAAGTTTAGCACATGTGCCAGACATGGTATGTGAGTGACGTTGCCTAGGCCCAGACCTGCCACCAGATTTCGGCCATTGTCACACACTACCAAGCCTGGCTGGAGATTTGCTGGCAAAATACACATGTCGCTCTCTTGCTTTATGGCATTCCAGAGCTCCAGCACTGTGTGGCTTTGATTCCCCATGGAAATTAATTTCAGGACGGCCTGTTGACGTTTGGCCACGTCTGTCCTCATATCGGTCAACAGGCTCGCTGTCTGGGTGTTATGTTTGACACCAATCTCTCCTTCACCTCCCATATACAATCTGTTGCCCGCTATTGCCGCCTACACCTAAAGAACATCTCTCCCCAATCCAAGACTTCTCCCGCGCTGCGCCAATACTGTGGAATGCTGTACCCCAAGAAATTAGAACTATCCACAATTTGCATGTTATTGGGCGCTCACTCAAAACACATTTCTTCAAGGTCTTCCCTCTCCTAGTGTATCCTCACCCATCCCTGTAGACTCTGAGCCCTTGCGGGCAGGGTCCTCTCTCCTTCTGTACTTGTGTGTGCCTTGTATTGCTCATGTTTACTGTACTTGTCTATACTTGCCCCTCTTCACATGTAAAGCGCCATGGAATAAATGGCGCTATAAAAATCAATAATAATAATAGCGGCCTATCACCTTCACTAATCAAAGTCATTCTATGTGTAAGTGTGTGTGTTTGTAGCCCATTCACTATCTCCATCCATCCCTCACTCCCTCAAAATGGCTGGGACATCATTCTAAATATACCATTGTATATAAACACCTGTACTTTGTATCTCCCCCACATATTTGTAAATTGTAAGCTCTCACGAGCGTGTGCGGATTATATTGCTTTCATTATTGTATTGGTAACGTTGTTAGTTATGACTTGTGTTCGGAAACTGTTAAACTGTAAAGCGCTGCGTAATCTGTTGGCGCTATATAACTAAAGATTCTTATTAAGCGTTCACGGGTCCATGTGGAGGTAGACCGTGACGGCTCCTGCAACGATGTTTCTGAGGGACTGGAGAAGGAGGAGTCAATGTGTACAGACTTGATTCCCGCAATCCTTGTAGTTGCCTGAACACGTACAGCGCCACTCGCAAGATCTGTACCCGGCTCCACAACATTGACCCAATGGGCAGTAAGGGAAAGGTATCATCCCTGGCCATGGGTACTGGTCCACGCAGCGGTGGTCAGGTGGACATTGCTACTGACGGAGTTTAGTAGCGCATGTTTAATTTTAACCTCAACAACATGGTTTTGCAGACCAGGGACGGCCTGCCTGCTGAAATAAAATCAGCTTGGCACATTGTATTGTGGGACTGCTAATGCCATTAAGTTCCGTAAACTGTCAATCTCCACCAGCCTGAATGACAGCATTTCAAGGGACAGGAGTTTTGCAATGCCAGCATTCAGAGCCTGTGCTCGTGGATGGTTTGCCGAGATTGGGCCTACACCCGATACGCCACAACCTGACACCCACAGATAAACAAGCCATAAAATCTCTGAAAGATAACCCCAACATTATTATTAAACCAGCAGATAAGGGGGGTGCTATCGTTATTATGAATAAGACACAATCTATTGCCGAAATTCATAGACAACTGTGAGTTAACCTAACCTACAGACAACTAAATTGTGACCCTACATTTTACATCTGTCAAAAAATTGATCGTATCCTGACAAAACATCTGTAATTGATCACCATAGACTGTAAGACTATGACATTCCTTAATATTCAATACCCCATCACCCTTGTTTTCTACACACTCACAAAAATCAACAAAAAACTACATTATCCACCCGCATACCCTAGAGGGATAATTCTCCGTGTTCTACAGTATCACCCAAATGTTTAACATGTTGCCTAATTCCTATGTATATATATTCTTCACCCTATGTATATATTGTATATATTATACATTGTCATTGACTGTAAATTTTTCTATCTCTTCCAGCGACTATTTGATAAAGGCCACTGCGTTGCCCAAAACGTCAGTCAGTCGTCTCATAGCTATTTTCTTTTTTCACATCAAGTGTGCAATAAAATTTTCAAATTTAACCATGACATATGCAGTTAAACTTGTGCTGTGATTCTCTATAGACTGTACATCTTCAGTGTGTCTTTTTAACTCAACTACGTGTTTTTCTACGCACAATTTTAGACATATTTGTGGTATTGAGGTTACTGACACTTTACCTCTTTTTACTTTTTGATTACACAGCTTGCATTTGACATAGCAAATATCATCTGCAAGTGTGTTAAAAAAGGACCACGCAGTGCAAGTCCTGGGAGCGTCCGTTTAGACTTTTGGAAGAGAAATCCGAACAGGTGCCAAAATGGAGGCTACAGGCAACAGAGTATGCAGCCTAACTCTCCCTCCTGTTTGTACCGTTGGGGCAATCGCTTCCTCAGAGCTGCTACCACCACCTTCCTGTTCCTCACGCCATGTTGGGTCTTGGACCTCATCATCTCCACTAACTTCTTACAACACCTGCTGCTGTTGGGTGGTCTGGCCAGCACCATGCTCAACAGAAACTGGCACCTGAGTCTCATCATCATCAGATGCGTTCTGCGGTGTGCTGACCATCGGCACTGTCTCAACCGCCTCTTCAGATTCAGAGAGACACAGCTGTTGCGCATCACTGCATACTCCCTCTTCTTTACATTCCAGAATGCTGCTTGGCTGGGCCCCTGTTTGCAAACCAACAGATTCTGAGAACAGAAGCAGAGACTCAGCTGGCTCCTGTACAGAACTCTCTGACTGACTGGGCAATTTGGCAGGCGGTGAAGAGACAGATGGTTGCTCAACAGTGCTGTGGTCCTGAGAGGAGGTGGAAGCAATTGAAGTCGATGCATTGGACCCTGGGCTCCAACACCACCAGTTGTTGCCTGTAAGTGCTGTTAGCACAGTCAACACTTGCTCCTGTGTTACTGGTGTTGAGTAATGGCAGCTGTTCCCCTGCTGTGTGTACGACAAAAAGTCATGCTGCCTCCACCCTGTCCTCCTCTCATCCCTGGGCTCCAACACCGCCAGTTGTTGCTCGGAAGTAATTGGCACGGGTACTGACTCATGCCCACCCTGGTTACAGCACGACAGCTGTTTCCTGGCAGTGTCAACGTAAATTAGCCTGAAGTTGTCCTGTCATGTTGCATTCCGGTTATCCGACTCTATGGTGCCTGCAGTTTAGGTGATTCCTATGTGTGCTGTGGGATATGTAAATAAAGGCTCTTTCCGTTGTGAAAATAGGACAAGCACCCACTGTAGGACTGTGTGATTCGGTAACTGCAGACGGCTTGCGGCCTGTCAACTTACATTTTCATGGGTGCCTTATGGTACCCGTCCGCGTTCCAGTACCGTCAGCTGGTTCTCCACAGTGCCTTTGGCCTAGGTGCCTCCATCTCAGTATCCGAGTTCCAGCAACGTCTGCTGGTCCTTGGTAGTGCTTTGGAGCACAGGTACCTCCTGCTTAGTAACCGTGTCCCAGTAACGTCAGCTGGTCCTCGGTTGTGCCATTGGCTCTTTTCCTTCTGCTGCCCCTCCGGGTTCCAGCACAGTCAGCTGGTCCTCGTTACTTGCATTGGCTCTTGTACCTTATGCTACCCATCCGGGTTCCAGTACCGTCAGCTGGTTCTCCGCAGTGCCTTTGGCCTAGGTGCCTCCATCTCGGTATCCGAGTTCCAGCAACGTCTGCTGGTCCTTGGTAGTGCTTTGGAGCACAGGTACCTCCTGCTTAGTAACCGTGTCCCAGTAACGTCAGCTGGTCCTCGGTTGTGCCATTGGCTCTTTTCCTTCTGCGGCCCTTCCGGGTTCCAGCACACTCAGCTGGTCCTCGTTACTTGCATTGGCTCTTGTACCTTATGCTACCCGTCCGGGTTCCAGTACCATCAGCTGGTTCTCCGCAGTGCCTTTGGCCTAGGTGCCTCCATCTCGGTATCCGAGTTCCAGCAACGTCTGCTGGTCCTTGGTAGTGCTATGGAGCACAGGTACCTCCTGCTTAGTAACCGTGTCCCAGTAACGTCAGCTGGTCCTCGGTTGTGCCATTGGCTCTTTTCCTTCTGCTGCCCTTCCGGGTTCCAGCACAGTCAGCTGGTCCTCGTTACTTGCATTGGCTCTTGTACCTTATGCTACCCGTCCGGGTTCCAGTACCGTCAGCTGGTTCTCCGCAGTGCCTTTGGCCTAGGTGCCTCCATCTCGGTATCCGAGTTCCAGCAACGTCTGCTGGTCCTTGGTAGTGCTTTGGAGCACAGGTACCTCCTGCTTAGTAACCGTGTCCCAGTAACGTCAGCTGGTCCTCGGTTGTGCCATTGGCTCTTTTCCTTCTGCTGCCCCTCCGGGTTCCAGCACAGTCAGCTGGTCCTCGTTACTTGCATTGGCTCTTGTACCTTATGCTACCTGTCCGGGTTCCAGTACCGACAGCTGGTTCTCCGCAGTGCCTTTGGCCTAGGTGCCTCCATCTCGGTATCCGAGTTCCAGCAACGTCTGCTGGTCCTTGGTAGTGCTTTGGAGCACAGGTACCTCCTGCTTAGTAACCGTGTCCAAGTAACGTCAGCTGGTCCTCGGTTGTGCCATTGGCTCTTTTCCTTCTGCTGCCCCTCCGGGTTCCAGCACAGTCAGCTGGTCCTCGTTACTTGCATTGGCTCTTGTACCTTCTGCTACCCGTCCGGGTTCCAGTACCGTCAGCTGGTTCTCCGCAGTGCCTTTGGCCTAGGTGCCTCCATCTCGGTATCCGAGTTCCAGCAACGTCTGCTGGTCCTTGGTAGTGCTTTGGAGCACAGGTACCTCCTGCTTAGTAACCGTGTCCCAGTAACGTCAGCTGGTCCTCGGTTGTGCCATTGGCTCTTTTCCTTCTGCTGCCCCTCCGGGTTCCAGCACAGTCAGCTGGTCCTCGTTACTTGCATTGGCTCTTGTACCTTATGCTACCCGTCCGGGTTCCAGTAACGTCAACTGGTTCTCGGAAGTTAGACGACCCTAAAGACCACCCCGAAGAAGATGACGACCCCAAGGACGACGAGCATCAAGCCAACCAGCCTGAACACCATCACAAAGAAGAAATATAAGATTACCCAGAAGAAGATCACCAACAGGAAAAATAAGGTTACGACAAACTACAAGATACAGAACAAGAGACAGAAGAACAATAAGCAGAAGATCAAAAAGCAGAAGAACATGAAGTATAAGACCAAAATGAAGAGCAAAATATATGCTCTAAATTCTAAGCAGAAGAAGACTAAGCAGTGTATGGGGGTGAGTCCGTTCCTCCTCGTGGTGCCCCTGGAAACTGCCTGCTGCTGCAGGCTAAACTGAACACGGACAAATACTGTTGTAATTTAAATCTTTTGTGACAGCAAGAACGGAAGGATGAAAAATTCATACTTTGACAGATTACAAGTACAGGAATCTCTGTCACAAATAAGAATATGATGAAGAAGATGAAGAGGAAGAAGATGAAAATGTAGAATATGAAGAAGAATAATAGTTTAATAAGAACAATATGAGTAATGTTAACAAAAAGATGAATAACAAGAAGTTTACGAAGAAGATAAAGAAGGTGAAGATGAAGAATAATTTTATGACAAAGATGATGCTGCTGAAGATTATGAAGGAGAAAGTGTGTCAAAAGTTAAAAAGGTGAAGAGCATGGAAGTTGTGAAACATACATATTTGCCAAAATAGAAAAAAGGTTAACAACATTGTCAATTTGTTAGTCAATCCAAACGTATTTCCAAAAAAAAAATTTTAATGCTATTCCATTGGATTGGGTTAAACATGTATGCCTTTAATGTCTCCTCAACCTCCCCTGTTATGTTACGGTAGCTGAGGAGTGCAGGCAAAAAAGGAAATACACCAGAGCAGTTGGAATCTATGAGATTGCAGTACCCTGACTAACCACCGCAACTAGAGGCAGCCGTGGAGCGTTCCTACGTTGGTCCTAGACGCCTCGTCACAGCCTGAGAAACTAACTACACCTAAAGATAGAAATAGGAAAGCTATCTGCCCCGTAGCAGAACCCCAAAGATAATAGAAAGCCCCCAAACATGTAATGGCGGTTAGACAAGAGGAAATACTGACACAGAAAGAAAATAGTATGAGCAAACGCTGGGGCCCAAACTATCTAAATAGAAAAGGACAGGAAGGGTACTTACTGCAATCCCAGAAAACCCTGAAAAAACACCAACTCTACTAATTTCAAAATCACCTGAGATCACACGACCTCTACCACCTAAATTAGTTCTCTGGTGTAACAAAAACAGCAGCCACTGAAAAAACTGGAAAAAGCAAAAGTACAAAACACAGTGGCTGGACAAAACTGAGAGGGCAAAAGCCCCCGGAGGGGACCCAGAAGGCCCCCACAGAAGTGCAGGACAAATGCAAAAATATAGCAAAAACACAAAATAAGAAATTGTCTTATCTGATAGCAGGAGATGCAGACACGACACAGCAGGCTACAAGGGAAACCGGAAAGAAGGATTCAGACCAGAACAATTGATCACCGGCAACCCTGATGGGAAAATTACTCCCTTATATAAGACCAATCAGTAACACCTGATTCCCAGTCCTCACAATCCTCACTAGTACCGCTTGTAACCACCAGAGGGAGCCTTTGCTCAGAACTCATCTCAAACCCATTCACAACACTCCCCCAATACATTCTACATTACTCTTTGTTGTTTTCCTTCATGTACAATTAACCAACAAGGCAAGAATGGTTTTTTTTTAATTCCGATATTTTGTTCCCATAGACTTACATGGGACTTCCGGTATCGGTATCGGGTATCGCCGATATTTTAATGGTATCGGCGATACCATTCCGATTCCGATACTTTTGGATATCGGAAAGTATCGCTCAACACTAGTATCAACCACTGAGGACTCTCAAGTCTAAATATTTTAATATCAGGGTATAATATAAGGTAGTACATGTCTTAATTATGTAGCAGGAGTTGGGGTAGCCTCCCTCATAGATTATAAAGCAGTCCCCTCATAGGGGATAATGCTGCCCCCCTCATAGAAGATAATGCTGCCCCCCTCATAGGGTATAATGCTATATATATAGATAGATAGATAGATAGATAGATAGATAGATAGATAGATAGATAGATAGATACCATATATACTTGAGTATAAGCCGACCCCCCTAATTTTGCCACAAAAAACTGGGAAAACTTATCGACTCGAGTATAAGCCTAGGGTGGAAAATGAGATTATGCCCCTCAAGATGCTCCATAGATTGTGCCCCATATTCTGCCCATGTATTATGCCCCCATAGATTGTGCCCCCATAGATGCTCCATAGATTATGCCCCCATAGATTATGCCCCCATAGATGCTCCACAGATTATGCCCCCATAGATTATGCCCCCATAGATGCTCCCCAGATTATGCCCCCATAGAAGCTCCATAGATTGTGCCCCCATAGATGCTCCATAGATTATGCCCCATAGATGCTCCACAGATTATGCCCCCATAGATGCTCCATAGATTGTGCCCCCATAGATTATGCCACCATAGATGCTCCACAGATTATGCTTGTGCCCCCATAGATTATGCCCCCATAGATGCTCCATAGATTATTCCCCCATAAATGCTCCTTAGATTATGCCCCCATAGATTATGCCCCCATAGAAGCTCCATAGATTATACCCCCATAGATGCTCCATAGATTATGCCCCCATAGATTATGCCCCCATAGATGCTCCACAGATTATGCCCCCATAGATGCTCCACAGATTGTGTCCCCATAGATGCTGCATTGAATAGGCGGCTAGGCCCCTTTATGCTGCCGCAGCTGCTGCTGCTGCAAAAAAAAAAAAAGACATACTCACCTCTCGTCGCTGGGGGCCAGGTGCCGGTGTCCTGAGCAGGCGGGTACACCGGCGCGCTATGGGGGACAGGTGCCGGTGTCACCGCTCGCTCAGGGCCCCGGCACCTGAGAGATTCACCTGAGCGCCGCTGTCTTCGTGTCCTCCAGCAGTGAATGATCAGGCAGAGGGCGCGGAGCACACTAATGACGTCATCGCGTAAATATTCATTTCTCTTTAGCAGCGGGGACAGGTGCTCCTGCCTCCTGTCACCTGCTGCT
Organism: Oophaga sylvatica; assembly: GCA_033576555.1. Lineage (NCBI taxonomy): Eukaryota > Metazoa > Chordata > Amphibia > Anura > Dendrobatidae > Oophaga > Oophaga sylvatica. The sequence goes on from JARQOD010000460.1 coordinate 41,398, forward strand.
GCTCCGCTGGCACGGGGCCCCCATGGCAGCTGCGTGGTGTGCCGCTATTAGCAACACGCCACCGACTGGGGGCCCCTGGAGCAGCGGGGGCCCTAGGCAACTGGCCCCTGTATGCCAGCAGGTGACAGGGCCCCCCAGATGCCAAGGCCCACCAGAGAATCCTCCGGTTCTCCGGTGGGCCAGTCCGACCCTGGATACAGTACACTTTTATGATTTTCGTATTCTGGTGTTATCCAGACTGGGCCTCTGACTGTGTGTGTTCCTCCTGAAATTTATACTGAGATTTACAATTCCCTCCAACACTGTATGCAGCGGTACGCTTCTGATACTGTACACTTTTTTATTGTTTATATTCTAGTGTAATCCATACTGAGGCTGTGAGAGTCTGTGTCTGTTACTCAGCAAATATATACGGAGATTCAAATTTTTCACCTTCACGGTATACAGCTGTACGCTTCTGATACTGTACCAGATATCTGCTGTTATTTTGGGTACATTTACACAAACATGAGGAAGTATGGTAGAAGAGGTTGCAGACGTGATCGTGGGGGGCCATCTGCTACTGATGGTGGTGGTGGTGCTGGTGCATCTGCTGTTAGTGCTAAAAGCAGAATAGCACCTAAGGCAGGAGGTGTTGAGCCTGCAACATCGTCTGGCTCCAGAAGGCCTGGAAGACTCACTTTTCTTGGAGTAGGTAAACAGCTTTTAAAGCCGGAGCATTTGGAACAGGTTTTGGCTTACTGTTAAGGGCCTGCAGAACGCACCTAATGGATATTAAGGAGAGGTGCGTTCGCAGCCTGAGGTCCACCATGCAGGCAGAGCCTGCTGCTAGTAAGATGGCGTAAATAGGCAGTATGAGCGAACTCTGTTATCCCGCAGAGTCGTAGATGTAAACGCCTTAGCACTATATGGCGATATAAGCGGACTCTGTTAATGTTAGACTCACAGGGAACACAGATGACTGCTAAGCGGATTGCAGTCTGTGGTCATGCAAACAGAACCCAAGCAGTAATCTTGTCACCGGAGTAGCCGGTATTCCAATGGCATTTTCAGCCGAGCCCTGAACACGTGCATACAATCTCCTCACCGGAGGTGCCGGTATTCTAGGGGCTTATTTCAGCCAGACCTAACCACATGCATACATGACCACACTGGCGCAAGCAAATAACAGATTTGATACTAGTGCACGGCCGTGCGGTAAGGACAGCCTTTTATAGCAGCCACGAGAAAAACACCTTCCAGGAAGGACCAATGGGAAGCTGCTTCAGAACATCAACAGCCACAGGACCTTCCTGAAGGACCAATAGGAGTGCCAGCTGTATCTGAGCATGTGACCCCTGATCTCCAATGGGAGATCTTGCCCTGGGCATGCTCAGATGAAGCAACAAAGGACTTAGTCCTAAAGATGTCTGCTCGCCGCTGACCAGTACTGGCTCCAATAGCAGAACCTGAAGATGCAGCAGCAAGTCTCTGCACAGTATTAGACCGGACGAGACGCTGGGACCGACGTCTTTGCTGAGCAGGCTCCACTGCAGCTGGAGATCAATGGGGGACCGCAGCGGGACTGGTTCGAGACTCCCCTTGTGCAGCAGCGGGAACTCGAACCCTAACACTTACCTTGCCAAAACAGTCTCCAGCTCTATCTCCTCCTCTTCTGAAGTTTCAAAAGCTCCAAGCACTGAGTCGTCAGTGCAGGCTCCTGGTCAGGAACAACCCCTTTCCTTTTGTCCTTCACCCCCACCGAAAGTGAATGATGCGCTAGCCCACACTTCAGATTACTCCATGGAGCTGTTTCACATACCATGCCTTGGTTATCAAGTCAAATCCTGAATTCCCCAGTCCAAGATGAATCTGAGATGGAGTGCACTGATACACAGCCACTGCTAGATGATTGTGCTGGTACATTCAACCACAGCACTACATTGCCCTTTCAGTGTACTGAGCCAGAATGAGACCTTGATGAAACTCAGATGCCCCTTCCCGCATACTCTACCACCTTACACGGAGACACAGAGGAAGGTGCAGATGAAATTGAAAGGAGGTGATGGATGACCCAATTGTTGACCCTGATTGTGATTCAGTGGGGGAAGAGGGTGCCGCTGGCAATAGCTCAGAAGAGGAGAAGAATCTGCAGCAGGTATCGACATCGCAGCTGGGGTTATCTGGCAGGCCCATAGCTGTCCAAAAAGGTATTAAAAAAACAAAAAGAGTTGCAGGACAGCTTGGCAAGATGGTCAAATTAGCACAGCGCACAAATTTATACCATAGTAGGAAGAATCCAGTGTGGCACTTTTTTGACCAAAATCCTATTGATGAGGCAAACGTTATCTGTAAAATGTGCAAAAGAACCTTTAGCCGAGGGAAAAATCTCTTAAATTTGAATACCAGTTGCATGCTAAGACATTTACTGAACATGCACTTGCAAGCGTAGATGGACTACAAAACCTCAGGTAGCACATGTGAACCGGCTCCGTCTGAAGTTAGCCAGCAACGCTCCATCGCTTCCCCCACTGTAAGCTCACCGGTTGGCACACCACCAGCAAGAAATGTTGAGGTGTCGTCGCAAGGCCAAAGCAGTCAGGGAATCACAATGTTTTTTGCAATGAAAGACAGCATCTAGGCCATCACCACCACCACCAACACCATCACCAACCCCCTCTCAGTCAGTCATGTCCATCGATAGTTCCCCCATATCCAGCTCACCCTACCAGACACTCTGAGTAAAACAAGAAAGTACTCATCCTCTCATCTGCGTACACTGGGTTTGAACGCCTTCTTTGCCAAACTGATCTCATTACAGATGATGCCCTTACGTTTGGTTGAAAGCGCAGTGTTCCGAGAGCTCATGGCCTATGCTGTCTCATGCTATGACCTACCCAGTCGGCACTTCTTTTCTAGAAAAGCCATCCCTGCACTCCACCTGCATGTGAAAGACCACATTGGCCATGCACTCAAACAGTCAGTGAGTGGAAAGGTGCACCTCACAACAGATGCATGGACCAGTAGGCATGGCCAGGGCCGTTAAGTACCCATCACTGCGCACTGGGTAAATGTGGTGGATGCAGGGTCCACAGGGGACAGCGGCGGTGGGACAGTGCAGCCTAGCCCACGGTATAGGCAACAGTTGGCTGTAGGCGTTCGACCCTCCTCTTCCTCCAGAAGCGAAAGCTGGTCAACAAAGCGCAGTCTCACGAGCACTCCATCCGCAGCTGCCAGTGTTGCACACGACTTGTCCCACTATCGAACAGCTAGTGGCAAGCGTCAGCAGGCTGTTTTAAAAATGATGTCTTTGGGCGATAACAGACACACCGCGGAGGTACTGGTCGACTACTTGCAGCGAGAAACTGCGTCATGGCTGGGCAGTAAACATCTTGAGCCAGGAAAAGTAGTCAGTGATAACGGACGTAATTTTGTGGCGGCCATAGCCCTGGCAAAACTCAGACACATACCTTGCCTGGCTCACACCTTGAACCTGGTGGTGCAGTGCTTCTTAAATAATTATGGTGAGTTAACAGCCCTGCTCCATAAAATGCGAACACTCTGCTCGCACATCCGTCGCTCGCCCGTAGACTCCAGTCACATGCAGAGGCTGCAGGGTTTGCTCCACCTCCCCAAGCACCACCTAATCATAGATGCTGCAACAAGGTGGAACTCCACCATGCACATGGTTGAGTGGCTGTGCGAACAGAGGCAGGCTGTAATGGATTTGTGGGAGGATACACGGGCAGGCAGTACAGAGCTCTGTAAAGTCCTTCAGTGTTTTGAGGAATGCACATGGCTGGTAAGCACAGATGACACCATCATAAGCATGAGCATCCCACTTATGCGTCTACTCATGCAAACTTTGATGCACCTTAAGGATCAGGTGTCTGCAGTGGAGGAGGAAGAGGGAAGCCTTGATGACTGTCAGACATTGTTTGCTCAGGGAACTGTCCTGGACGAGGTGGAGGAAGAAGAGGAAGAGGAGGAGGAGGAGGGGGATTATTATTTTGGGGAGGAGGATGCTTCTCAGGGGGCAAGAGAAAATGTTGGCTTGCCAACGTCAGATACAGGGTTTGTGCATGACTGGAGGGATGTGGATTTTGCAGAAAGTGCTCCTCCACCCACCACTGGCAGTGCATCACTGACACCTGGAACATTGGCCCACATGTGTGATTATGCCTTGCGGATCCTAAAAAGGGACCCCCGCATTGCCAAAATGATGAAGGATGAGGACTACTGGTTGGCCAGCATCCTCAATCCACGCTATAAAGGCAAATTACAGAACATAATGCCACAGGAGAACCTAGAGCTAATATTGGCCAACAAACAAGCAACTCTGGTAAACCGTTTGTTAGAGGTATTCCCAGCAAACAGCAGTGGTGCAGGTTCTACCACAAGCCGTATTGGCCCAAATGTAAGAGATGTTCATGGTGCACACAGCCGAAGTGGCGCTGGAGACAGGGGTTTCATGACCATGTTGTGGACTAATTTCTCCAGTACAGCTCACACGCCTGGTAATCAGGAATCTATAGCAACAGACAGGAGACAACAGTTGTCAACTATGGTTACAAATTACTTCTCCTCCGCTATCGATGTTCTCCCTCATTGGTCATTCCCCTTTGACTACTGGGTCTGTAAACTGGACACCTGGCCTGAATTGGCACAATATGCCTTACAGGAGTTCGCTTGCCCTGCTGATAGTGTGCTATCAGATAGAGTCTTCAGTGCTGCTGGATTAATCCTAACAGAAAGAAGAACCCGTCTGTCAACACAAAATGTTGATGATCTAAACTTCATTAAAATAAACCATGCATGGGTTTCAAAGGTTTTTGTCCCTCCTTCCCTGATGACACATAGGTTGCTAGCAAAATGGCTCATTTTGTCCTACTCTTCCTCTGACTTCTCCAATTCCTCCATTTGCAGCTGCTGAACGTCCAGCCTACACCTGAACATATGCCATTTTTGCCACCTCCCTATCTGGGCTGTCCCCTCCAGGGCCGAGGTCACCACCTGGCGCACCTGGCCAAGTGCCGGTGCCCTGAGCAGGTGGCGGGTCTCACTCTGGGGCGACGGCACTGGCACAGGGGCCCTCATAGTACAAAAAACTGTTTCTGACGGTGAATGGGCCCACTCACCGTCAGACACACCGGCATAGTATGAGGGTCCCTGTGCCAGTGCCGTCGCCCATGAGTCAGCCCCCCCTTTTTGCTCAGGGCCCCAGCACTTGCAATACTTACCTCTCCCTGCTTCAACGCTGTGGAGTCAGGGCAGTTAAATCCTTCACAGGGACAGCCACTACAAATTTGCTTAACTGATTGATTATTGTTAAGACATAGCTATGGCCTGTCCTGCTGGGCTCTACCTTCAGATGATCAATGGCTACCATTTCTAATGGACGTCGACTCACAATCGGATGCAGTGTTGTTTTCTGATCAGCTTTCACCGTTTTACTAGTCACAGACGTGTAACATTCCTGGCAACATTTTTCAATGTCTCCTCTCATGCCAATCCAATAGAATCGCCTATGGCCTGTGGCTTCTGTCTTTTGCAGTCCAAAGTGACCAGTCTGATCATGATAGGCAGTGAGGACCTTGTCTACATTTTTTCTTCGGCATCACAATTTGATGGAGACAAATAACGGTGATGGGATCGACGATACTGCGATACAGCAACCCTTTCTTCATAAAGAACCGTTTTCGCTGTCTACACAGATTAAGTAATTGAGGGTCAGCATCGCCTCTGAGAATTCTACCGGGAGGTTTTAGCGTGATTAGTAATTCCCAAATTTCTGCAATCACTCTACTTTCAGTGTGTACTTGTATCCATCTTGTTTCCTGTAGCAGAGAGTCTGGACTGGCTTACTGAGCAGAAATATATACGAACATTTTAAATTACCCCAACACTGTATACAGCTGTATGCTTCTGATACAGTACACTTTGTCAACTTTTAATATTCTGGTGTAATCCATACTGAGCCTGTGAAAGGCTTTGTCTGACTCTGGAAATATATAAGGACATTTAAAATTACCCCAATGCCATATAGAGCTGTATGCTTCTGATACCTTTCCCTTTTTCTACTTTTTTTATTCTCGTGTAATCCATACTGAGCCTGATAGCGTCAGTGTCTTCCTCCTGAAATATATACGGAAATTTCCAATAATTTAAGTATACTATATATACCTGGTTTCTGGTGATACAGTACAATTTTTCAGCTTGTTATATCCTTGTGCGATCCATACTGAGCCTGAGAGGGTCATTGTCTGCCTTCTGAAATATATGCTAAGTTTTAGAATATTTTGACTATATTATATATACATGTTATCTGCTGACACAGTCCCCCTTTTTATTATTATATTCTTGTGTAATCCAGACTGACCCTGTGAGCGTCTGTGTCTGCCTGCTGAAATATATCCGGAGATTTAGAATATTTTCACTATACTATATATACCTGGGATCTGCTCATACAGTACCCCTTTTACTTCTTATTATATTCTTGTGTAATCCAGACTCAGCCTGTGAGCTTCAGAGTCTGCCTCTTGCAATATATACGGAGTTTGATTATATTTTCAGTATACTATATATACCTGGTATCTGATGAAACAGTACCCTTTTTCATCTTTTTATATTATTGTGTAATCCATACTGAGCCTGTGAGCGTATGAGTCTGCCTCCGGAAATATATATGGATATTTATTATATTTTCACATACTATATATACCTTGTATCTGGTGATACATTACCCCTCTTTCTACTTTTTATATTATTGTGTAATCCATACTGAGACTGTGAGCGTCAGTGTCTGCCTCCTGAAATATATACGGAGATTTAGAATATTTTCACTAAACAGGAGCTCGCTTGCCCTGAAAATAGTGTCATAAAGAGTCTTCAGGCTCAAGAAGGCCTGGAAGGCTCCCTTTACTGGGAGTAGGTAAACTGCTTATATGGAGATTAAAAAGATTTTCACTATACTCTATGTCAGGGGTCAAGTTCCCGCTTCTGCACAAGGGGAATCTCGAGCCATTCCGGCTGCAGTCTCCCATTCGTCTCCAGCCGCAGTGGACCCTGCTCAGCTTAGACGTCGGTCCCAGTGTCTCACCCAATCTAACAGTGTGCAGAGGATTACTGCTGACTCTCCAGGCTCTGCTATTGTGGCCAGTACTGGTTAGCGGCGAGCAGACGTCTTTAGGACAAAGTCCTTGTTTTCCCCTTCTGAGCATGCCCAGGGTGAGATCTCTCATTGGAGATCAGGGGTCACGTGCTCAGGTACTGCAGCAGCTCCTATTGGTCCGCCAGGAAGGTCCTGTGACAACTGGTGTTCTGGAACAGTTTCATTGGTCCTTGTTTCTGGCAGGTCCTGTATGTTAGGGTCTGCGGAATGGACCAAATATATGATGTGGAGAGGTGCGTTCGCAGCCCGGGGTCCACCGTGCAGGTGGAGCCTGCTGCTAGTAAAATGGCGCAAGAAGCGAACTCTGTTATCCCGCAGAGTTGCCAAAATAAACGACGTAACGTGCTGTGACAATATGTGCGAACTCACTTAACACAACTGAGTAGCAAAATAAACACGCTAGGGCGCTCTCTAGCGTTGAAAGCGAACCCTGTTACGTCACAGAGCCGCTGAGACAAACTTCTGTGTCCTGTCAGGCACCCAGGTACACAGTTAACTGCTAAGCGAACATAGAACGTGATCATGCGCTAATGTCCTCGCGGGAGTCACCTGCAATCTATGGCGTCTGAACGCCAGACCCTGAATACGGCAATCAAACTCCTCACCGGTTATGCCGGTAAACTAGGGCATCTAGGACACGGACCCTGACCAGCTAGCATACCAAACTCCTTACCAATTAAGTCGGTATTCTAGGGGCTTATTTCAGTTGGGTCCTAACCACACACACGCATGACCACACTGGCGCATAGCATATAAAGATTGATACTAGCGCATGGCGGCCCAGCCATGCTACCCTTTTATAGTAACAGCTACAGGACCTGCCAGAAACAAGGACCAATGAAACTTGTTCCAGAACACCAGTAGTCACAGGACCTTCCTGACAGACCAATAGGAGCTGCTGCAGTACCTGAGCATGTGACCCCTGATCTCCAATGAGAGATCTCACTCTGGGCATGCTCAGAAGGAGAAAACAAGGACTTTGTCCTAAAGACGTCTGCTCGCCGCTAACCAGTACTTGCCACAATAGCAGAGCCTGGAGGAGCAGCAGTAATCCTCTGCACACTGTTAGACTGGGCGAGATGCTGGGACCGACGTCTAAGCTGAGCAGGCTCCACTGCGGATGGAGATGAATGGGGGACCGCAGCAGGACTGGTTTGAGACTCCCCCTGTGCAGCAGTGGGAACTCGAACCCCAACAATACCCACCCTCCTAGAGCCCCACCTTCTCTGGGCCTCGCTGCGTTCAAAGGCGGCGATGAGCTGCGGAGCGTGAACATGCTCAGCAGGCTCCCAAGACCTATCCTCAGGTCCATAGCCCCTCCAGTCCACCAAATAAAAATTTTTTACCCGTTCCATCTTACACCCTATGATGGCGTTCACCTCATGGTCGTCCGTAGACGAACCCGATGTCCCGGCAGATGACTCAGAAAACCGGGACATGAGCACAGGTTTCAGGAGGGATACGTGAAAGGTGTCGGAGATACCCAGGCGTGGAGGAAGAGCCAAACGGTACACCACAGGGTTAACCTGCTCGAGGACCTTGAAAGGACCCAGGTAGCGGGGTGCCAGCTTAGTGGACTCAACTTGCAGCCTAATGTTACGGGCGGAGAGCCACACCAAGTCCCCAGGAGCAAATGTTGGAGCGGGGCGCCGATGTGCGTCGGTGGAGGACCTCATCCTCTCCTAAGACGCCTGAATGGCATCCTGGGTATGATCCCAAATGTCCCGTGCCTCCACAGCCCAGCCTGCCTCCCTGGAGTCGGCGGAAGACACGGGCATGGGCACCGGAACCAGCGGATGCTGACCGTAGTTTAGGAGGAATGGAGTCTGTCCGGTGGAGTCAGCCACAGCATTGTTTAGTGCAAACTCAGCCCATGGTAGCAAGGATGCCCAGTCATCCTGCCTGGCTGAGACAAAATGTCGTAGATAGGTGACCAAGGTCTGGTTGGCCCTCTCTACCAACCCATTCATCTCAGGATGGTATGCTGAAGAGAGATTTAACTCAATACTGAGTAGATGACAAAGCTCTCTCCAGAACCGGTGTCGGTCACTGACAATTTTGTCCGGCATGCCGTGTAGACGGAAGATGTGACTAACGAACAACGCTGCCAGAGCCCGTGCAGAAGGTAACCGTGGTAGCGGCACCAGATGCACCATTTTGGAAAAATGGTCGGTGATTACCCAAATGATGGTGCAACCCCGAGACTTGGGCAAGCCTAGCACAACGTCCATCCCAACCATCTCCCAGGGCCTGTCTGCCACCGGCAAAGGGTAAAGTAACCAAGCTGGCCGTTGTCGTGGAGACTTATTCTTGGCGAAGGAGACACATGCCCGAACGTAGTCCCCAACATCACGGACCATATGCGGCCACCAGTATGTCCTCGCCAGCAATTCAGATGTCCTCTTTGCCCCAAAGTGTCCACCCACCTTGGACGAATGTGCCCAAGAGAGTACCTCCGGTCGCAAATTGGTAGGCACAAAAGTCTTGCCTGGGGGCACAGACTCTAGCAAAACCGGGGCCACTGTTCTCAGGCTCTATGTGGGGACAATAAGCCAAGGCTCCTCCACCTCCTCCTAAGAGGACACCACAGAGCGAGAGAGAGCGTCGGCACGAATGTTCTTCTCTCCCGAGAGGAAATGGAGTGTGAAATGAAACCGGGAGAAGAACAAGGACCATCTGGCCTGGCGAGAGTTTAGCCGCTGGTCTGTCTGATGATGCACCGAATTTTTGTGGTCGGTGAAGACTTGGAAGGGAAAGCGGGCCCCATCCAACAGATGTCTCCACTCAGAGAAGGCCAACTTCATGGCTAGCAACTCCCTATGCCCAATGGAATAATTCCTCTCCGCTGATGTGAAGGTCTTAGAGAAAAAGAAGCAAGGATGCTTCCGACCTTGAGCATCCTTTTGGAAGAGGACTGCTCCAGCACCAATGGATGAGGCATCCATCTCCAATAAAAATGGCTTATCAACATCGGGGCGATGTAGGATGGGAGCGCTAGCAAAATGAGACTTAATAGAAGTGAAAGCCTTGGAGACCTCCTCCGACCACAATTTGGAATTTGCTCCCTTCTTGGTGAGGGCTACCAAGGGAGCTATCAAGGTAGAGAAATGAGGAATGAACTGGCAATAGTAATTAATGAACCCCATAAAGCGCTGTACCACTTTAAGAGAGTGGGGTTCTTGCCAGTCCATCACAGCCTGTAATTTGGCAGGATCCATAGCCAATCCCTGGGTTGAGATGATATAACCAAGGAAAGGTAAAGACTCCAGCTCAAACATACATTTCTCTAACTTAGCATAAAGGGAATTTGCCCGTAAGAGGTTGAAGACTCTGCAGACATCTCTCCGGTGGGAGTCAATATCTGGAGAGAAGATAAGTATATCATCCAGATAGACTACGACCGAGGTGGAGAGCATATCCCGGAAGATGTCATTGACAAAGTCTTGGAAAACGGCTGGGGCATTACAGAGCCCAAAGGGCATCACCAGATATTCGTAATGCCCATCCCTGGTATTAAAAGCCGTCTTCCATTCGTCCCCCTCACGGATGCGAATCAGGTTATAAGCACCGCGCAGATCTAGTTTAGTGAATACCCTTGCTCCCCGAAGCCTATCAAAGAGCTCAGAAATCAGGGGCAACGGGTATTTGTTCTTAACGGTGATGGCGTTAAGACCCCTGTAATCAATACACAGATGTAATTCTCCGTTCTTCTTCTGCACGAAGAAGAATCCCGCCCCTGCCGGTGACACCGACTTCCTAATGAACCCTCTTGCTAAGTTCTCCTTAATATATTGCGACATGGCCTCTGTCTCAGGAAGAGAGAGGGGATAGACCCTTCCCCGAGGAGGTTCTGCACCAGGCAAGAGGTCGATAGGACAGTCATAGGGGTGATGAGGCGGAAGAGTCTCCGCAGCCTCCTTGGAGAACACGTCTGCATATGACCAATAGCACTTGGGAAGTGGAGTAAGATCTGCCGGTAACTCAGTAGTGGTAACCTGAACGCAACTCCTTACACATCTGCCTCTACATGCATCACTGCAACCCAGTATCCTACCCGAAGTCCACTCTATATGTGGGAAGTGGAAACGGAGCCAAGGTATACCTAGTAGGATCTCGTCTATTCCCTCGGGAAGGACGAGTAGGGAAATAAGCTCCTGATGGGAAGGGGATACAGACAATGCAAGAGGAACAGTCTTGTGTGTTATTTGTGAGGGCAATGTCGACCCAATCACAACCCGGACAGTCACTGATTTGTCAAGCGCCAGCAGAGGTATTGCGTGACGACGAGCAAAGTTAGAGGACATGAAGTTCCCCTCTGCTCCTGAGTCCACGCAAAGCTCGACTGTAAGTGTGGAAGAGTCTACAGTGACTGTCCCTTTAAATGTCATCTTGGAGGAAAATGCTGCTGTCTCTAGTGAACTTCCTCCCAGGGCCTCTAGACGCGATCGCTTCCCCGATCGCTGTGGACATTTGTTGGCATAGTGTCCTGTCTGCTGACAAAGGTTACAGACCACGGATACTCGGACAGTCCGAGACTTAGGTCCTGCAAGAGGAACCTCTGTGGCCTTTTGGGGTTCGGACGCCAGATCGGGGGATTCGAGAGGTTTGGCAAAAGTGGGAGCCAACCGAATCCTCTGCCTACACTGAGCCCGCTCCAACCTCCGCTCGTGAAAACGGAGGTCGATGCGGGTAGATATGGAGATAACCTTCTCCAGTGTGGCGGGAATCTCCCTGGTAGCCAAAGCGTCTTTAAAATGGTCAGCCAGTCCTCGCCAGTAGACTGGAATGAGAACTTTATCCAACCAGTTTAGCTCTGAGGCCAGAGTCCGAAACTGGACGGAAAACTGACTGACCAAATATGAACCCTGTGCCAATGCCAGCAATTGTAGCGCCGTATCGTGGGTGACCTGAGGTCCTAAAAAGACCTTTTTAAGAGCCTCCAGGAAACGAAGAGCACTCCGCACCACACGATCGTCGCGCTCCAACAGCGGCGTTGCCCACTCCAACGCTCTGCCCGAGAGTAGAGACAGTACAAAACCCACTTGTGCCCGATCCGTGGGGAAACGTGCAGCCAGAAGCTCGAGCTGTATAGAGGACTGACTCACGAATCCCCGACATTGCTTGCAGTCACCGGCAAACTTGTCAGGAAGCGGGAGGTGGGATAATGTAGGGGCAGAGGTGGCAGAGGACAAACTGGCTGCAGCCACGCTAGCAGCCTGAACAGCGACTGCGGTAACATCCACAGCTGAGGTTGTGCGTTCAAGAGCCGCCAACCTACTCTACAGCTGCTGGATGTACTGCGGTATACGCTGGTCATCCGCCATTTTACTAGCCAGACCCTGGCGCTAATATTATGTTAGGGTCTGCGGAACGCACCAAATATATGATGTGGAGAGGTGCGTTCGCAACCCGAGGTCCACCGTGCAGGCGGAGCCTGCTGCTAGTAAAATGGCGCAAGAAGCGAACTCTGTTATCCCGCAGAGTCGCCAAAATAAACGCCGTAACACGCTGTTGCAATATGTGCGAACTCTGTTAATCCACAGAGCCACTAGAAGGAGTGCCGAAGCGCTATATGGCAATGTGTGCGAACTCACTTAACACAACTGAGTCGCAAAATAAACACGCTAGGGCGCTGTCTAGCGTTGAAAGCGAACCCTGTTACGTCACAGAGCTGCTGAGACAAACTTCTGTGTCCTGTCAGGCACCCAGGTACACAGTTAACTGCTAGGCGAACATACAACGTGATCATGCACTAATGTCCTAGCGGGAGTCACCTGCAATCTATGACGTCTGAATGCCAGACCCTGAATACGGCAATCAAACTCATCAACGGTTATGCAGGTAATCTAGGGCATCTAGGACACCAACCGTGACCAGCTAGCATACCAAACTCCTCACTGATTAAGTCGGTATTCTAGGGGCTTATTTCAGCCGGGCCCTAACCACACACACGCATGACCACACTGGCGCATAGCATATAAAGATTGATATTAGAGCATGGCGGCCCAGCCATGCTACCCTTTTATAGTAACAGCTACAGGACCTGCCAGAAACAAGGTCAAATGAAACTTGTTCCAGAACACCAGTAGTCACAGGACCTTCCTGACGGACCAATAGGAGCTGCTGCAGTACCTGAGCATGTGACCCTGATCTCCAATGAGAGATCTCACTCTGGGCATGCTTAGAAGGGGAAAACAAGGACTTTGTCCTAAAGCTGTCTGCTCGCTGCTAACCAGTACTGGCCACAATAACAGAGCCTGGAGGAGCAGCAGTAATCCTCCGCACACTGCCAGACTGGGCGAGACGCTGGGACCGCCGTCTAAGCTGAGCAGGCTCCACTGCGGACGGAGACGAATGGGGTCCGCAGCGGGACTGGTTCGAGACTCCCCTTGTGCAGAAGCGGGAACTTGACCCCTAACACTATATATACCTGCTATCTAGTGATTCAGTAACCCTTTTTCTTATTATATTCTTGTGTAATCTATACTGATCCTGTGAGCGTCATTGTCTGCTTCATGCAATATATACGGACATTTCTAATATTTTCACTATTGTACCTTGTATCTGGTGATACAGTACCCCTTCTTTTGTCCTCCTCTTCCTCGGCTTCTCCAATTAATCCATTTGCAGCTGTTTTGCGTCCATTATACACCTCAACATATCACATAATTGCCACATCCCTCTCTGGGCTGTCCACCCCCCTCCTCCACCACCCAACTTTTAATATTCTTGTGTAATACATACTGAGCCTCAGAGCGTCAGTGGCTGCCTCCTGAAATATATCCGGAAATTTACAATATTTTGAGCATACGATATATACATGGTATCTGGTGAGACAGTACCTCTTTTTATTATTATGATATTCTTGTGTAATCCACACTGAGCCTGAGAGCATCATTGTCTGACTCCTGAAATATAAATGGAGATTAAGAATATTTTCAATATACTATTTAAACCTGCTATCTGGTGATACAGTACCCCTTTTTCTTATTATATTGTGATGTGATACATACTGAGTTTGTGAGAGTCTGTTTGTTACTCCGGAAATATATACGGAGATTTACAATGACCCCTAGACTGTATACAGCTGGACGCTCGTGATACAGTACCCTTTTTGGCATAAAGTCCTCCTCCACCCACCACTCTAAGTGCATCATTGACACCGGGAACATTGGCCCACATATGTGATTATTTCTTGCGGATCTGCTTTTTATATTCTTGTGTAATCCATACTGAGCAGTGTTTGCCTCCTGAAATATATACTGAGATTTTGAATATTTGGGCTATACTATATATACCTGGTATTTGCTGATAAAGTACCCCTTTTACTTCTTATTATATTCTTGTGTAATCCAGACTGAGCCTGTGAGCGTCAGAGTCTGCCTCCTGAAATATATATCGGAGATTTATTATATTTTCACTATATTATATATACCTTGTATATGGTGATATAGTACCCCTTTTTTATCTTGTTATATTATTGTGTATTCCAGACTGAGCCTGAGAGCATCAGTGTCTGCCTCCTGAAACATATACGGACATTTAGAATATTTTTTTGACTATACTGGAGCTCGCTTGCCCTGAAAATAGTGTGCTATCATAAAGAGTCTTCTGGCTGAAGAAGGCCTGGAAGGCTCCCTTTACTGCGAGTAGGTAAACTGCTTTTAAAGCCGGAGCATTAGGAACATATTTTGGCTTACATTGCCGAAACACCCTCCATCTACAGGGGTTGGACAAAATAATGTTAACACCTGGAAACATCAACAACAGTTAGTTTAATATGGTGTAGGTCCACCTTTTGCGGCGATTACAGCCTCTATTCTCCGAGGTATGGATTCATACAAGGTGTGAATTGTTTCCAAAGGAATTTTAGCCCATTCTTCAGTTAAAACACCCTCCAGTTCTTTGAGAGACGATGGCGGCGGAAATCGACGTCTAACTTGAATCTCTAAAGTCGAACATAAATGCTCTTTAATGTTGAGGTCTGGGATTGTGGGGGCCAAATGAGATGCTCAACTTCATTACAATGTTCCTCGTGGCATGATTTTACGATTGTAGCTGTATGAATTGGTGCATTATCATCCTGAAAGATGGCGTTCCTCTCCGTGAACTGTTCTTGAACCATAGGATGCACTTGGTAGGCCAAAATGCCTAAGTAATCGCGGCTGTTAATTCTTCTATGAAGGGATATCATTGGCCTTGCAGATCCCCATGAAATAGCACCCCAGATGATCACAGAACCTCCGCCATGTTTTACGTTTGGGAGAAGGCAGTCTGGATGGAATACTTCTTTCGGCTGTGTCCAAACGTACACTCAGCCGGAGGTCGGAAATAGGGTAAACGATGATTCTTCTGAGAATATCACATGTTTCCACTGGTCGAAGGAACAATTCAGGAGGTTTCTACACCACTCTAAACGCTTGGAAACATTTGTCATTGAAAGCAGCGGTTTTCGAATTGCAGCTCTTCCGTGGAATCCAGATTTGTACAGCTCCCGACGAAGCGTTTTTGTGGAAACTAGGTTCTGTAGGTGTTCATTGAGCTCAGCAGTGATTTTCGGAGCCGTGGTCTTGCGATCCTCTCTCACAATTCGCTTTACAGTCCGACGGTCTCTCTCAGTCAACTTCGACTTTCGGTCGGACCTGTGCTTTACTGCGGACGTTTTTCCTTCTCTTTCTTTTCAAATATTTTTAAGTATTTTTGAAACAATAAGGGGGGGAGAAGGGGAAAAGGGAAGGGGAAATGCAACAAGGAAAGAAGGGACCAAGTGGACCTTGCGTCCCAATTTACAGGAAAATAACATTAATTTATACAGGCATTACACATATTATATGACTACAAAGGCAATATTATAAATAGTAACCATTAATCAAGAAAGACAAAATAATATGGCTTATCTGAATATACTTTTAAGGGAATAAAGGTATCCAGCTGGACCATTTTCTAGAAAATTTGTCTAGGTTGTTATGTATCAGAGCTAGTTTGTGCTCGAAGGCTTTACGGAGGGTCATTCTGTCAATTACATCTTGGATAATGGGAGGGTCAGGCCTCTTCCAATGGAAGGCAATTAGTTCCCTAACTACTAGAAGAACATGTACCACTAAGGGAATAGAGGAATGAGCAATGCCCTCCGAGTCTAAGGATAAAAGAGCTAGTTGCGGAGATAGAGTAATGGATTTTGTGAGTAATGAATTAATTAGAGACGCACTATTTTTCCAATGAGTCCTAATATGGGGACAGCACCAGAGTATATGAAGCAAACTACCATATTGGCCACAACCTCTTAGCAGGATGAGGAGTGTTCTGAATTAATCTGAGAGAGTCGGGCTGGAGTGTAATACCAACGCGTTAGTATTTAATAGTGAGTATCTTGGAGAGACATAGAGGTAGAAGCGGAGTAGGAAATAAAACAAGCCTGTTCCTATTCTTGCGGACTTGGGGATATATGTAACTCTTGTTCCCATTTCCGATAGTTATAAGCCTTGAGTTATAGGCTCAATATGAATTTTATTGAGCCAAATATAAATGTAAAAGGTGATCCAAAAATTTTTATGATTAACGTTGGTAATAAGGTTATCGGCAGGCTCAGATAGGCTTGGTTTCGAGGCAAGAAATAGCACAATCAAATCCTTCAACATGAGATACTGGAGGAATGAAGAAGAGGAGACTTTAAATTTATCTTTGATTTGGGAGAAAGGGATAAGACTAGATTCACTGACCAAATCCTTGATTTTTTTTACGTCATGTTCAGCCAAAATGTGATCGATGGCTGTATGGTATAGGGAGCAGATTAAGTGGAGAGGGAGATTTTTAAGGAAGGTTAATTTATTAGTACCTCACTTCTGTTTAACAAAGGTTTTCCAGGCAGCCAGAGTAGCATCAAATATGGGATGAGAAGAAGGGGGGGATTTTCGCTTTCCAATGGGTGACTGTTCAGTATCCTCTCGCTGAGAATCCTTAGAATCTTCCTCTTCTGCGGATTCATAAGCCTGTAGTATACTCTCATGTATATTTTCCTCTTTTATAAAATGTACCTTTCTTTTCTTTTTCAGTTGCTTTTTTTCCTTCTCTTTCAAAACAGTCATTACTTTGGTGACAGTACCTCTTGACACGCCAAGCATTCGGGCACTTTTGGTTACACTAGCACCGGCCATCCGAGCACCAACAATTTGGCCTCTTTGAAAATCCGAGAGGTCTGCCAGTGGTATCAGTTTCTCATCAATGTTCTTACAATTATGCAAAACAAACAGTTAATTTACATACACATATGACATAACAGAAATAATCAACTACAAAACATTACCATATGTCACGGTTTGCATGTTTATAGCATGTTGGAAGATGATGATACCAAAATGTTAGGTGTTTCCATTATTTTGTATATTGCCTCCTCTTCTGAAGTTTCAAATAATGCAACGACTGAGTCGTCAGTGCTGGCTCCTGGTCAGGAACAACCCCTTTCCTTGAGTGCTTCACCCCCACCAAAAGTGAAGGATGCAGCAGCCGACACTTCAGATTCCATGGAGCTCTTTTCACATAAATGCCTGGATTATCAAGTCAAATTCTCAATTCCCCATTCCAACATGAATCAGAGATGGAGTGCACATCATGATGCACAGCCACTGCTAGATGATTCTGCTGGTACATTCTCCCAGAGCACTACATTTCCCTCGCAGTCTACTGAGCCCGAATCTGACCCTGATGAAACTCAGGTGCCCCAGATTACATTTAAGAGGAGTTGATGGATGACCCTATAGTTGTTGACCCGGATTGGCATCCATTTGGGGAAGAGGGTGCCACTGGCAATAGCTCAGAAGAGGAGAAGGATCCGCAGCAGGCATCGACATCGCAGCAGCGGTTATCTGGCAGGCCCGTAGCAATCCAAAAAGTTGTTAAAAAACAAAAAGAGAGTTGCAGGACAGCTTGGCCAGACGGTCAAATTTGCACAGCGTGCAAGCCCTGAAAATTGATAAAATAGTAGGAAGAGTCCAGTGTGGCACTTTTTGGACAGAAATCCAATTGATGAGGCAAAGGTTATCTGTAAACAGTGCGGAAGGATCTTTAGCCGAGGGAAAAATCTCAGAAATTTGAATATCAGTTGCATGCTTACACATTTCATGAACATGCACTTGCAAGCGTAGACGGACTACAAAACCTACAAATCCCCCCCCAGGGCCGGCGTCAGCACCTGGCGCACCTGGGCAAGTGCCGGATCCCTGAGCAGGTGGGGGGGCCGACTCATGGGTGACGGCACTGGCACAGGGTCCCTCATAGTACCACAAACTGTCTCTGACGGTGGGATGGGCCCTCTCGCCATCAGAAGCACTGGCGTAAAATGAGGGGCCCTGTGCCAGGGCCGTCGCCCACTAGTCGGCCACCCCTGCTTGCTCTGGGCCACAGCACCTAACAATACTTACCTCTCCATGCTCCACCGCTGTGACGTCTTCCACGTTTCCTGACAGGAAAATTCAGGTTACAGAGGGAAATTACCTCACTTCTGTACGCCCTCTGCCTAAACAGTCTAACTGCAGAGAGCTGTAAGATGGCGACATTAAGGAGTCCAGAGTAGAGCAGTGCACAGCGAGGAGAGGTATTTCATTTTTTGTAATGTTTGGAGGAATAAATGGGGAGCATTTTACACTGGATCATTAATAATGGGGCCCATTATACATGGAGCATGATTTTGGCCCATAAGACACTGGGAAACATCATCCATGGGACCCATCATATACTTGAGCATTCTCAATGGGCAGATCAGAGACTGGAGCAGCATCCATGGGGCCAATATATACTGGAGCATTGTAAATGGGGGACAGTAGACACTGGAGCAGGATTTACGTGGCCCATTATACACTGGATAATTACTAATGGGGCCCATGATATATGGAGCATTCTTTTGTCCCATAAGACACTGGAGCATCATCCATGGGGCCCATCATATACTGGAGCAATGTAAATGGGGGACAGCAGACACTGGAGCAGCATTTACAGGGCACATTATATACTGGATCATAAATAATATGGACCATGATTTTGGCCCATAAGACACTGGAGCATCATCCATGGGGCCCATCATATACAGGAGCATTGTCAATGGGGCCGATCAGAGACTGGAGCATTGTAAATGGGAGACATCAGACAGAGGAGCAGCATTTACAGGGCCCATTATACACTGGCACATTATTAATGGGGCCCATTATATATGGACCATGATTTTGGCCCATAAGACACTGTAGCATCATCCATGGGGCCCAAATAGTACAGGAGCATTCTAAAAGGGAGAAAACAGACACTGGAGCAGCATTTACGGGGCCCTTTATACACTGGATCATTAATGAAGGGGCCTATGATATATGAAGCATTCTTTTGGCTCATAAGACACTGGAGCATCATCCATGGGGCCCATCATATACTGGAGCATTCTAAATGGGGCAGATCAGACACTGGAGCAGCACTTACAGGGCCCATTATACCCTTGAACATTAATGGGGCCCATTATATATGGAGCATTGTTTTGGCCCATAAGACACTGGAGCATCATCCAAGGGGCCCATCATAAACTGGAGTAGTGTAAATGGGGGACATCAGACACTGGACCAGTATTTACAGGCCCGTTATACCCTTGAACATTAATGTGGCCCATTATATATGGAGCATTATTTTGGCCCTTAAGACATTGGAGCATCATCCATGGGGCACATCATAAACTGGAGTAGTGTAAATGGGGGATATCAGACACTGGAGCAGTATTTACAGGGCCCATTATACCCTTGAACATTAATGGGGCCCATTATATATGGACCATTCTTTTGGCCCATAGGACACTGGAGCATCATCCATGGGGCCCATCATGTATTGGAGCATTCTAAATGGGGCAGATCAGACACTGGAGCAGCATTTACAGGGCCCATTATACCTTGAACATTAATGGGGCCCATTATACATGGAGCATTCTTTTGGCCCATAAGACACTAGAGCATCATCAATGGGGCCCATCATATGCTGGAGTATTGTAAATGGGGGACATCAGACAGAGGAGCAGCATTTAAGGGGCCCATTATACACTGGTACATTATTAATGGGGCCCATTATAGATGGAGCATTCTTTTGGCCCATAAGACACTGGAGCATCATCCATGGGGCCCATCATATACTGGAGTATTGTAAATGGGGGACATCAGACACAGGAGCAGCATTTAAGGGGCCCATTATACATTGGTACATTATTAATGGGGCCCATTATAGATGGAGCATTCTTTTGGCTGATGACACACTGGAGCATCATCCATGGGGCCCATCATATAATGGAGTATTGTAAATGGGGGACATCAGACACAGGAGCAGCATTTACGGGGCCCATTATACCCTTGAACATTAATGCGGCCCATTATATATGGAGCATTGTTTTGGCCCATAAGACACTGGAGCATCATCCATGGGGCACATCATGTATTGGAGCATTTTAAATTTGGCAGATCAGACACTGAGCAGCATATACGGGGCCCATTATACACTTGAACATTAATGGGGCCCATTATATATGGAGCATTCTTTTGGCCCATAGCACACTAGAGCATCATTCATGGGGCACATCATATACAGGAGAATCATATGGGGTTCATTATTTATGGGGCATCATATAGGGTATGGAAAATTATATGAGGCACATATGGGACCACTTATGTATGGAGCAATATATGGGCCTCATTATTCTGTATGGCGCACTATGTGGTGGCCATAATACTGTATGGAGGAGTATAGTGTCCGGTTTTTGATCTATTGTAGATTTTAACATAGATATCAGTCATGTCATGTAAGAAGTGAAGTATTTTTCCTTGTACTATACCTATATTTCTGTGCCGTATCGGAGCATCATGAATTGTGGTCTGTGTTAAACTGGTCCACTGACACTCTTTGGCCTGTGGCACACGAAAACCGGGAGCCATCCCAACCCCCCACAAGTTTAGCCAAATAATCCCCTGTTTTCAATGCGTAACTATTATTATAAAGTAAATTAAGGTTGACAAGCTTAAGTAATAAGAATTTATGTTGTTGGCATTGAAATGGGCACTGAAGGTGTGTTTACTGTCCTCCAGTCCCTACCGACTTAGCTTCCCCATTGACTTGCATTGGGTTTCGTGTTTCAGTCAGACCCCCCGACTTTTCCCGATAGTCGGCCGATTTCGTTCGACTCGACTTTTGCGAAAGTCGGGTTTCGTGAAACCCGAATCGACCCGAAAAAATGGAAAGTCGCTCATCTCTAATATTCAGTTCTAGATACTCCTGCACCAACCTCTCCATTCATTCACCACGTGTAAGATTTTGACTCTGTTGTGTTGGTGCATGAGCTGGTCTAAAAAAGGGTCAAAGGACTCTCAGAAATTGCATCTTCCACTTACATCACTGCTGCTGCACTAATATTTTGGCATTGATAAATTAACGTACCAGAGATTGGAAGTCTAGAGCTGCGGTGTGAACTGTCTTGGGGAAAAGCTCTCTTAAGGTTGTGTAAAAGTGTGCTTCGATATGTCAGCATTCATGAGTCCCTTTCCAGGGAGGGATGCATCTGTCAAAATTTGGTTTTATTTAGTGGATCTAACAGTGTGGCACTCCAGTAGTCAGCAGCATTCCTAATCATAACTATACGGGGATCATGTTGCAGATAGTGAGTAATATATCGTGATCTACCAAGAGGTCCAAGCCTATGCTGTGTTGGTGGCTGAGTAATGATGAGGCTCGTTTCTTACAACCCCTCCCGCCAATCATGAACAACACAGAGGGGAGGTTTATCCTCTTCATATGACAGTTGCTGACCCATCACCTTTTTCTCCTCCATCTGTTCCTTGGATCTTGCACCTTCGATAACAGTTTGTCTGTAGTGCTGGGCGAGCACTAAAATGCTCGGGTGCTCGTTGTTCGAGTCGAGCAAATTGGAATACTCGGGTACTCGACTGTTATGTTTAGGTAGCTGAGGAGAAATAGCAAAAACGGTAATACATCAGAGAGACTGTAACCTATTGGATTGCAGTAACCTGAACTAACCACACAACTAGAGGTAGCCGTGGAGCGTTCCTACGTTGATCCTAGACACCTCGTCACAGCGTGAGAGATAACTACACCTAAAGGCAGAAATATGAACGCTATCTGCCCCGTAGCAGATCCCCAAAGAAAATAGGAAGCCCCCAAACATGTAATGGCGGTTAGACAAGAAGAAAGCACGGACACAGACAGAAAATAGAATGAGCAAACGCTGGGGCCCAATCTGTCTAGAAAGAAAAGTACAGGAAAGAATTTTGACTGCAATCCAAAAAACCCCCTAACAAATACCAACACTTCTGATTGCCAAAAAAACCTGAGATCACACGATCTCAACCACCTAAATCAGATCTCTGGTGTAACACAACCAAGCCTCAACCACTGAAAAAACAGGAAATAGCAAATGAACAAATAACAGTGGCTACAGATAAACTGAGAGGAGCACAGGCCCCAGGAGGGGACCCGGCTGAACTCCAAAAGTGCAGAAAACTATGCAAAAAGCAAGCACAAAAAGAAAGCAAAAATAACTTATATGAAAGCAGCAGACGCAGGCAAGACTCCAGCAAACTTCCAAATGAACCAGGAACCACAATTGAGACAAGAACAATTGGTCACCGGCAACCATCATGGGAGGGAACCTCCCTGATATCAGTCCAGTCAGTGATCCCAGATTGCCATTCCTCGCTGCAAGGTTCAGTACTGTCTGTAACCACAAGAGGTAGCCTCTGCTCAGAAACCATCTCTAGCACATTCACAACAGTACCCCCCCTTGGGTAGGGGTCACAGAACCCTCTCTTGTGCAACCAGGTCGATCAGGATGAGCTTGGTGATAGACACGGATCAGTCTCCTAGCATGGATGTCTGAAGCAAACACCCAAGAATTGTCCTCCTGACCATAACCTCTCCGCTTAACCAAATACTGGAGTTTCCGTCTAGAAAAACAAGAATCCAATATTTTCTTAACCACATACTCCAGATTGCCCTCAACCAAAACAGGATCAGGAGGCGCAGCCATAGGAACCACTGGCTCGACAAACCTCTTCAATAAGGACTTGTGGAACACGTTATGGATCTTAAATGTCCCTGGAAGAAGCAAACGGAAGGAAACTGGATTAAGAATCTTCATGATCTTATAAGGTCCAATGAACCTAGGCTTAAACTTTGGAAATGCAACCCTCATAGGGATATTTCTTGAGGACAACCAAACCAAGTCCCCCACTTTAAACCAAGGACCATCAGTCCTATGCCGGTTGGCAAACCGCTGGGCCTTCTCTTGAGAGAGAGACAACCTCTCCACTACCTGGCCCCAAATCTGCTGCATTAGCTCCACAACAGAGTCAACACCCGTACAGACAGAAGCCTCCGCCTGTCCCGAAGAAAATCGAGGGTGAAAGCCAGAATTGCAGAAAAATGGAGACATCAAAGTGGCAGAGCTAGCCCTATTATTCAGAGCAAACTCAGCCAAAGGCAAAAAAGAGACCCAGTCATCTTGATCAGCAGACACAAAACATCTCAAATAAGTCTCCAAGGTCTGGTTTTTTCTCTCAGTTTGTCCATTGGTCTGAGGATGAAATGCAGAGGAGAATGATAATTGAACACCAAGTTTAGATCAAATGTCCTCCAAAATCTGGAAACAAACTGGACTCCTCTGTCAGACACAATGTTCTCGGAATGCCATGTAACCGAACCACGTCCTGAAGGAACAAAGGCACCAACTCGGAGGAGGAAGGTAACTTAGGTAATGGCACAAAATGTATCATCTTGGAAAACCTATCACAGATTACCCAGATAACGGTCATTCTCTGAGAGACAAGGAGGTCAGAAATAAAATCCATAGAGCTATGGATCCATGGCCTCTTGGTCACAGGTAATGGCATTAACAAACCACTAGAGCGTGAGCAAGGCTAGGAATGAGAGCAAGTCTCACAGGACTGCACAAAGTCCCTGACGTCACGATACAAAGTAGGCCACCAAAAGGACCGACTCACCAAGTCTCTGGTACCAAAAATCCCGGGATGACCAGCCAACACAGAACAATGAATCTCAGACATCACACTCTTCTTCCACTGGTCTGGCACAAACAAATTTCCAATAGGGCAGCGCTCAGGTTTATCCTCCTGACACCCTTCCAGAGCCAGTCTCAAATTGGGCGAGATGGCGGAAAGCACTACACCCTCTTTCAAAATAACAGCAGGATCAGATAACTCAGGAGAATCCCCAAAGAAACTCCTCGAGAGGGGGTCCGCCTTAACATTTTTAGTGCCAGGAAGAAAAGAAACTTCAAAATTAAAACGTGTGAAAAACAAGGCCCACCTGGCCTGTCTAGGATTAAGTCGCTTGGCTGATTCGAGGTAAACCAGGTTCTTATGGTCCGTGAGTACCACAACCTGATGTTTGGCTCCTTCCAGCCAATGTCTCCACTCTTCAAAGGCCCACTTCATGGCCAATAACTCCTGATTACCCACGTCATAATTACGTTCAGTTGGAGAAAATTTTCGAGAGAAAAAGGCACAAGAGTTACTCTTAGAGGTCTCTGGATCCCTTTGGGATAAAACGGCACCTGCCCCAATTTCAGAAGCATCAACCTCCGCCTGAAACGGTAGAGAAACATCAGGCTGCCGTAGAACAGGAGCAGAAGTGAATCTCTGCTTAAGTCCCTGAAACGCAGAAACTGCCTCAGGAGGCCAATTCACAACATCAGAACCCTTTTTGGTCAAATCAGTCAATGATTTAACAATACCGGAAAAATTACCAATAAATTTACGATAAAAATTGGCAAAACCCAAAAATCTCTGAAGAGCCTTTACTTAAGTAGGTTGAACTCAATCACAGATGGCCTGAACCTTGACCGAGTCCATTTCAATAACAGATGGAGACAAAATGAATCCCAGAAATGAGACCTTCTGTACACCAAAAAGACACTTTGATGCTTTCACATACAGTGCATTCTCTCTCAAAATCTGGAAAACAGTTCGAACATGTTTCACATGAGAGTCTCAGGCATTGGAAAAAATCAAAATATCATCCAAACAAACAATCAGAAATTTATCCACAAAATCCCTGAAAATATCATTCATGAAGGATTGGAAGACGGAAGGAGCATTAGTGAGCCCAAAAGGCATCACTAGGTACTCAAAATGCCCTCTGGGGTATTAAACACCATCTTCCATTCATCCCCGTGCTTAATGTGAATAAGGTTATACGCCCCCCTGAGGTCAAGCTTAGTAAACCAACTAGCACTTTTCACTCTGGAAAACAGGTCAGAAATCAAGGGTAATATTGATATTTCACAGTGATCTTATTCAGGAGGCGATAATCAATACATGGCCTCAATGAACCATCCTTTTTGGCCACAAAGAAAAAAACGGCACCCAAGGTGAAGAGGATGGTCTGATATAACCCTTCTCCAATGACTCCTTGATATAAGATCGCATAGCATCGTGTTCAGGTACAGATAAGTTAAAAAGGTGACCTTAGGAAATTACCCCCAGCACTGCTCAATAGCGCAATTGTAGCTTCTGTGAGGGGGTAATGATGAAGACTTACTTTCACTAAACACATCAGAAAAATCAGTCAAAAAGTCAGGGACATCCTGAGACTGGGAAGAGATAGAAAAAACAGCAGTGTCAGTATTAACACATTGGCAGCCCCAACTGGTCACAGACACAAATTTCCAATCCAAAACAAGATTATGAATCTGTAACCAAGGGAAACCCAGTACAATAATGTCATGCAGATTATGCAACACCAGAAATTTGCAACTTTCCTGATGATCTGGTTCAACCCTCATTATCACCTGAGTAGAAAATTGGGGTTTATTCTCCGCCAAAGGGGTAGAATCAATGCCCAGAAGGGGAGTAGACTTCCTCAGGGGTAATATGGGAAAGCCACAACGTTTGGCAAAGTCAAAAGCCATCAGGTTAATAGATGCTCCTGAATCAACAAAAGCCTGAGCCGAAAATGTGGACATGGAGCAAATCAGGGTAACAGTCAACAGAAATTTAGTCTGAACACTTCCCAAGATAACTGAGTGCGCAAAACGTCTTCCCCGCTTGGGGCAGACGGAAAATAGCATGAGCGGCGTCACCACAGTAGAAACATAACCCATTGCGCTTTCGAAATTCATGATGCTGTGCCCCAGAAGTCACTCCATCACACTACATGGGCTGAGGAGCTGGCCCACAAGGCAACACCATCTCACGCATACCTCTGCGCTCATGCAAACGTCTGTCAATTTGAATAGCCAAAGACATAGAATCATTGAGACCAGAGGGAACAGGGAATCCCACCATAACGTCCTTTACATTCTCTGACAGACCCTTCCGAAAAAAGGCTGCCAAAGCGTCATTATTCCATTTGGTCAGGACTGCCCACTTTCGAAACTTCTGCAGTACAGTTCAGCGGCTTCACAGCCCTGACTTAATGCCAACTAGGTTTTTTCAGCTTGATCAGTGATATTAGGTTCATCATACAACAACCCCAGAGCCTGAAAAAATACATCAACATCATACAAAACAGGATCCCCAGGTGTCAGGGAAAAAGCCCAATCCTGAGGATCGCCACGGAAGAGAGAGATTACAATTTGAACCTGCTGTGCTGTGTTCCCTGAGGACTTAGGCTTTAAGGCAAAAAACAACTTAGTTATTTTTGAAATTCAGAAATTTAGCCCGATCCCCCAAAAAACAAATCTGGCATGGTGATCCTAGGTTCCACAACCGGTAACCTAGCAAGATAGGTAGCAATACTCCGAACCTCAGTGGCAACTGTGCAAACTCCATTGAGAGAGAAAAAAAAAATCCTCCTCAGCACCCAGAGACAAAGAGGGAAAAAAAATGCAACAAACAAAAAAAATAAAATCTCTGACAACTCTGACAACTTTTTTCTTTCCACTCTATTTTTCCCTTCTGTGAGTACCATACAATTTTAGTTTTAGGCCGGTGATACTGTTATGTTTAGGTAGCTGAGGAGAAATAGCAAAAACGGTAATACACCAGAGAGGCTGTAACCTATTGGATTGCAGTAACCTGAACTAACCACACAACTAGAGGTAGCCGTGGAGCGTTCCTACGTTGATCCTAGATGCCTTGTCACAGCCTGAGAGATAACTACACCTAAAGGCAGAAAGATGAAAGCTATCTGCCCCGGAGCAGATCCCCAAAGAAAATAGGAAGCCCCCAAACATGTAATGGCGGTTAGACAACCACCTAAATCAGATCTCTGGTGTAACACAACCAAGTCGCAGCCACTGAAAAAACAGGAAAAAGCAAATGAACAAATAACAGTGGCTTCAGATAAACTGAGAGGAGCACAGGCCCCAGGAGGAGACCCAGCTGAACTCCAAAAGTGCAGAAAACTATGCAAAAAGCAAGCACAAAAAGAAAAGCAAAAATATCTTATCTGAAAGCAGCAGATGCAGGCAAGACTCCAGCAAACTTCCAAATGAACCAGGAACCACAATTGAGACAAGAACAATTGGTCACCGGCAACCATCATGGGAGGGAACCTCCCTTATATCAGTCCAGTCAGTGATCCCAGATTGCCATTCCTCGCTGGAAGGTTCAGTACTGTCTGTAACCACCAGAGGGAGCCTTTGCTCAGAAATCATCTATAGCACATTCACAACACTCGACCCGGGCAACGAGCCCAATCTAAGTCTATGGGAAAACCGAGCTTTTTTACCGAGATCCACCCCGGGGTTCTTTTATAGTCTAAAAACGTCTGAAAATGATGTAAACACTGTTCAAATGACACGGGAACATCATGAGGAATGCCACTGTAAGCATTTTTGACTCACAGCTGTGAACAATGTTGTCAAAGTCTTACGCCAGTTTTACAGGCGCACCAAAAAACATACAAAAACGATACCAAAATGGATTTTCCTGGGAAATATATTAAGGAACATCCATTCCAGGGTAATGAATTTATATAAGACAAATTAATTAACCCAAAACAAAAACGTTTCTCCACCACTTGTGCTACAGTATGTTCACATGTAGCGTTTTTGATGCGTTTTTCAACTTTAGCATTGCTTTCAAGCAATACAAATGCATTCTATGGGAAATGTCATTTTAACATTTAACAACCTTGGCTGGCCATTTGTTGTGTGACACATCATCAGACAAATCCTGTTTCATTTATGAAGGAGGGAATCTGAAAGTCAAAAAGACTATTTTTATAGGAGCATCAGGCAGCATAAATCTAAAAAAGGGTCATCAGCTGGCTATGCATTGTTGTTCCCATTATTAAATAGTGGGTCTCCTATACTGTTATTGCCTATGCCGTGAATAGCTGGGCTGCCAAAAATTTGGACGCAACCCTATACACCTTTGACGAGACGTACAGTAGGTCTTCATGAAAAAGTGTTCCAATTATAAGAAAATGGGTCTCCCATAGTTTTAGCCTATGCATTGTATGCAAGGCCTGTATTACCCCAAAGTAACACGCACCACAATAGCACTTGGAACAAACGTCCTGGATGGCTACATGAAACCAAAGTTTCCATTTGTTACTGTCATACAGTTAGCCTAGGCATTTAATGCACAGCCTGCCCTGCACCAAAGTTACACGCACCCCAACAAGCCTTTGAACCCATATACTGGATGGCCAACTGAAAGAATTTTCCCTATTAATTTTGGTATTCCCATATTGTTTGGCTACTCAGTAAATTGTTGAGCCTGAATAACCGGCATTGGAGAATGTCAGTGTTGATGCTAAACACCCAGCAGTGGACAATTGCAGTGTTGACGCTAAAGATCCTGCAGTGGACAATTGGAGTTTTGATGCTGAAGACCCGGCAGTGGAGAATTGCAGTGTTGAGGCTAAAGACCCCGCAGTGGGCAATTGCAGTGTTGACGCTAAAGATTCTGCAGTGGAAAATTGCAGTGTTGACGCAGAAGACCCTGCTGCGGACGATTGTAATGCTGATGCTAAAGACCCAGCAGTGGACAATTGCAGTGTTGAGGCTGAATATCCTTCAGTGCACAATTGAAGTGTTGACGCTGAAGACCCGGAAGTGGACAATTGCAGTGTTGATGCCAAAGACCCAGCGGTGGACAATTGCAGTGTTGATGCTAAAGACCATGCAGTGGCCAATTGCAGTGTTGACATTGAAGACCCAGCAGTGGAGGACTGCAGTGTTGAGGCTAAAGACTCAGCAGTGGGGCATTGCAATGTTGGGGCTGAAGATCCCTTATTCTAGCTTTGCCAGTGTGGAGGATGAACACACATCTGTGGAGCATTGCAATCTTGAGCCCAAAGAACCTGCACTGTAGCATTGCAGTATTGCGGAAGAACACTCAGCAGTGGAGCATTTCAGTGTTGAGACTGAAGAACCATCAGTGGACAATTGCACTGTTGAAGCTTAATAACCTACATTGGTTTATTGCAGTGGTGAGGCTGAAGACCCTGCATTTTAGCATTGAAGTGTTGAAGCTGGAGAACTGGCATTGAAGAATTGCATTGTTGAAGATGAGCAACCAACAAAGTTCACATTATTAGGAAGAGTGTCTCCCATAATGTTTACCTATGCAGTGAATGCAAGGCCTGCCCCAAATTTGGACAAACCAAAATACCTCTTGGAAGAGACATGTAGAAAGTCCTCCTAAGAATCTGTTTCCATTACAAAGGAGCGGGTCTCCTATACTAGGAATGCCCATACAGTAAGTGTATGGGCTGACAAAACAATTCTCACTGTGGGGTATACATCAACCTACTGTCTCAACATTTTTGTTACGGGCATCATAAACATCCTTCCAAAAAATTACGTGGCTGTTTCATCACAGAATACGTTCACCCTCGTGTCATAGTGGTGGTGTCTGAAGAGATATGGAGGATAGCCTATGAAGAAGGTCTTCCCAGTTTAAAGGAGCTGGTCTCCTATACTTGGAATGCCCATACACTAAGTGTATGTGCTGACAAACATTTTTCCCCTGAGGGGGGTACACATCAAACTACCGTGTAAATATTTTTTGTTACGGACATCATAAACATCATTGAAAAACAATATAGTGGCTGTTGCATCACAGAAATCATTGACCCTCGAGTTCTAGTGGTGCTGTCTGAAAAGACTTGTAGTATGGCCTCCGAAAAAGGTCTTCTGTTATGATATGGTAGCCGAGGAGGACAGTAACAAAAATAGCAGAGGCAGCCAGTCACCCAGAGAGGTTGGTAACTAATGGATTGCAGTACCCTAAACTAACCACACAACTAGAAGCAGCCGTGGGACATACCTACAATGAACTAGATGCCTCGACACAGCCAGAGAGTTAGCTAAGCCTAGAGATAGAAAGGGGAAAGCTAACTGCCCCGGAGTAGCGCCCCAAAGGAAAAGGTAGCCCCCACACATATATTGGCGGTGAGACAAGATGAAATACAAACGCAGGCAGAAAATAAAGAAAGCAAACGCTGGGGCCCAGAACTGTCTAGATTGAACAGGACAGAAAAGAATACTTTCTGCAATCCAGCAAAACACTAAGAAAAATTCCAACAGTTCTGATTCCAAAAAATACTAAGACCACACGATCTCTCCCCACTATGTCAGAACTCTGGTGTGAACAGGTAGCTACCCAGCAGCCACTGAAATAACAGGGACTGAACAAATGAACAGAGATAACTGAGAAACAGAGACCAGCGCAGGCCCCAGCAGGGGGACCCGGCTGACCTCTCTCAGAAGGCAGAAAAACAAAAGAAAACAAAACAACAAAAAATAGCTTATCTGAAAGTTGCAGGAGCCCGCAGCAGCTGACTTCCAAACTGGACCAGGAAGAGAAAACTAATCACCGGCGATGATCATGGGAAAGTTACTACCTTTAATCTCCCCAGTCATCAATCCCAGATCGTCCGCAGCTGGATCCTCAGCTGAAGGGCCTCTGTCAGTCAAGACAGCATCATTAATATCAACAGCCACCAGAGGGAGCCCCAACTCAGAATCCATAGCATTCACAACAGTACCCCCCCTTGAGGAGGAGTCACCGAACCCTTACCTGCACCACCAGGTCGATCAGAGTGAGCCCAGTGAAAGGCGCGAACCAATTCTCTCCGCATGAATGTCAGAAGCAAACACCCAAGAATTGCCCTCCTGACCATAACCTTTCCACTTAACCAAGTACTGGACTCTCCGTCTAGCCAGACAAGAATCCAATATCTTCTCCACTTCATACTCCAGATTGCACTCAACCAAAACAGGCTCAGGGGCCGCAGCCATAGGAACCACTGGCTCAACAAACCTTTTCAATAAAGATTTGTGGAAGACATTGTGAATCTTAAACGTCCCTGGAAGAGCCAAACGGAAGGAAACGGGATTTAGAATTTCCAAGATCTCATAAGGTCCAATGAACCTTGGCTTAAATTTTGGAGACGCAACCTTCATAGGGATATTTCTTGAGGACAACCAAACCATGTCACCCACTTTAAACCTAGGACCATCTGTCCTATGCCGGTTGGCAAACCGTTGGGCTCTCTCCTGAGAGAGAGACAGCTTATCCACTACTTGATCCCAAATCTGCTCAATTCTCTCCACAATAGAGTCAGCACCCGGACAGACAGAAGCCTCCACCTGCCCCAAAGAAAATCGAGGATGAAACCAGAAATTGCAGAAAAAAGGGGACATCAGTGGCAGAACTAGCCCTATTATTTAGAGCAAATTCAGCCAAAGGCAAAAAAGAGACCCAGTCATCTTGATCAGCAGACACAAAACATCTCAAATAAGTTTCCAAGGTCTGGTTTGTTCTCTCAGTCTGCCCATTGGTCTGAGGGTGAAACGCAGAGGAGAAAGACAACTGAACTCCCAGTTTAGAACAAAAGGTCCTCCAAATTCTGGAAACAAATTGGACTCCTCTGTCAGACAGAATGTTCTCTGGAATGCCGTGCAACCGAACCACTTGCTGAAAAAACAAGAATACCAACTCGGAAGGGGATGGCAACTTCGGCAGTTGCACAAGATGTATCAACTTGGAAAACCTATCATAGATCACCCAGATAGCGGTCATTCTCTGAGAGACAAGGAGGTCAGAAATAAAATCCATAGAGATATGGGTCCTTAGTAGAGTTGAGCGATACTTTCCGATATCCAAAAGTATCGGAATCGGAATGGTATCGCCGATACCCAAAAAATATCGGCGATACCCGATACCGATACTGGAAATCCAATGTAAGTCTATGGGAACAAAATATCGGAATTAAAAAAACCCCATTCTTGCCTTGTTGGTTAATTGTACATGAAGGAAAACAACAAAGAGTAATGTAGAATGTATTGGGGAAGGTTGAGGAGACATTAAAGGCATAGATGTTTAACCCAATCAAATGGAATAGCATAAATATTTTTTTTTTAAAGATGTTCGGATTGACGAAGAAATTGACAATGTTGTTAACGTTTTTTCTATTTTGGCAAATATGTATATTTCACAACTTCCATGCTCTTCACCTTTTTAACTTTTGACACACTTTCTCCTTCATAATCTTCAGCAGCATCATCTTTTTAATCAAATTATTCTTCATCTTCACCTTCTTTATCTTCTTCTTAAACTTCTTGCTATTCATCTTTTTGTTAACATTACTCATATTCTTCTTATTAAACTATTATTCTTCTTCATATTGTACTTCAACTTCTTCATCATATTCTTATTTGTGACAGAGATTCCTGTACTTGTAATCTGTCAAAGTATGAATTTTTCATCCTTCCGTTCTTGCTGTCACAAAAGATTTAAATTACAACAGTATTTGTCCGTGTTCAGTTTAGCCTGCAGCAGCAGGCATTTTCCAGGGGCACCACGAGGAGGAACGGACTCACCCCCATACACTGCTTAGTCTTCTTCTGCTTATAATTTAGAGCATATATTTTGCTCTTCATTTTGATCTTATACTTCATGTTCTTCTGCTTTTTGATCTTCTGCTTATTGTTCTTCTGTCTCTTGTTCTGTATCTTGTAGTTTGTCGTAACCTTCTTTTTCCTGTTGGTGATCTTCTTCTGGGTAATCTTATATTTCTTCTTTGTGATGGTGTTCAGGCTGGTTGGTTTGATGCTCGTCGTCCTTGGGGTCGTCATCTTCTTCGGGGTGGTCTTTAGGGTCGTCTAACTTCTGAGAACCAGTTGACGTTACTGGAACCCGGACGGGTAGCAGAAAGTACAAGAGCCAATGCAAGTAACGAGGACCAGCTGACTGTGCTGGAACCCGGAGGGGCAGCAGAAGGAAAAGAGCCAATGGCACAACCGAGGACCAGCTGACGTTACTGGGACACGGTTACTAAGCAGGAGGTACCTGTGCTCCAAAGCACTACCAAGGACCAGCAGACGTTGCTGGAACTCGGATACCGAGATGGAGGCACATAGGCCAAAGGCACTGTGGAGAACCAGCTAACGGTACTGGAACTTGGACGGTACCATAAGGCACCCATGAAAATGTAAGTTGACAGGCCGCAAGCCGTCTGCAGTTACCAAATCACACAGTCCTAGAGTGGGTGCTTGTCCTATTTTCACAACGGAAAGAGCCTTTATTTACATATCCCACAGCACACATAGGATCACCTAAACTGCAGGCACCATAGAGTCGGATAACCGGAATGCAACATGCAGGACAACTTATTGGAGGCTAATTTACGTTGACACTGCCAGGAAACAGCTGTGGTGCTGTAAACAGGGTGGGCATGAGTCAGTACCCGTGCCAATTACTTACGAGCAACAACTAGCGGTGTTGGAGCCCAGGGATGAGAGGAGGACAGGGTGGAGGCAGCATGACTTTTTGTCGTACACACAGCAGGGGAACAGCTGCCATTACTCAACCCCAGTAACACAGGAGCAAGTGTTGACTGTGCTAACAGCACTTACAGGCAACAACTGGCGGTGTTGGAGCCCAGAGTCCAATGCATCGACTTCAATTGCTTCCACCTCCTCTCAGTAACACAGCACTGTTGATCAACCATCTGTCTCTTCACCGCCTGCCAAATTGCCCAGTCAGTCAGAGAGTTCTGTACAGGAGCCAGCTGAGTCTCTGCTTCTGTTCTCAGAATCTGTTGGTTTGCAAACAGGGGCACAGCCAAGCAGCATTCTGGAATGTGAAAAAGAGGGAGTATGCAGTGATGCGCAACAGCTGTGTCTCTCTGAATCTGAAGAGGCGGGTGAGACAGTGCCGATGGTCAGCACACCGCAGAACGCATCTGATGATGATGAGACTCAGGTGCCAGTTTCTGTTGAGCATGGTGGTGGCCAGACCACCCAACAGCAGCATGGTGTTGTAAGAGGTTAGTGGAGATGATGAGGTCCAAGACCCAACATGGCGTGAGGAACAGGAAGGTGGTGGCAGCAGCTCTGAGGAAGCGATTGCCCCAACGGTACAAACAGGAGGGAGAGTTAGGCTGCATACTCTGTTGCCTGTAGCCTCCATTTTGGCACCTGTTCGGATTTCTCTTCCAAAAGTCTAAACGGACGCTCCCAGGACTTGCACTGCGTGGTCCTTTTTTCACACACTTGCAGATGATATTTGCTATGTCAAATGCAAGCTGTGTAATCGAAAAGTAAAAAGAGGTAAAGTGTCAGTAACCTCAATACCACAAATATGTCTAAAATTGTGCGTAGAAAACACGTAGTTGAGTTACAAAGACACACTGAAGATGTACAGTCTATCGAGAATCACAGCACAAGTTTAACTGCATATGTCATGGTTAAATTTGAAATTTTTATTGCACACTTGATGTGAAAAAAGAAAATAGCTATGAGACGACTGACTGACGTTTTGGGCAACGCAGTGGCCTTTATCAAATAGTCGCTGGAAGAGATAGAAAAATTTACAGTCAATGACAATGGATAATATATACAATATATACATAGGGTGAAGAATATATATATACATAGGAATTAGGCAACATGTTAAACATTTGGGTGATACTGTAGAACACGGAGAATTATCCCTCTAGGGTATGCGGTGGATAATGTAGTTTTTTGTTGATTTTTGTGAGTGTGTAGAAAACAGGGGTGATGGGGTATTGAATATTAAGGAATGTCATAGTCTTACAGTCTATGGTGATCAATTAAAGATGTTTTGTCAGGATACGATCAATTTTTTGACAGATGTAAAATGTAGGGTCACAATTGAGTTGTCTGTAGGTTAGGTTAACTGACAGTTGTCTATGAATTTCGGCAATAGATTGGGTCTTATTCATAATAACGATAGCACCCCCCTTATCTGCTTGTTTAATAATAATGTTGGGGTTATCTTTCAGAGATTTTATGGCTTGTTTATCTGTGGGTGTCAGGTTGTGGTGTATGGGTGTAGGCCCAATCTCGGCAAACCATCCACGACCACAGGCTCTGAATGCTGGCATTGCAAAACTCCTGTCCCTTGAAATGCTGTCATTCAGGCTGGTGGAGACTGACAGTTTACGGAACTTAATGGCATTGGCAGTCCCACAATACAATGTGCCAAGCTGATTTTATTTCAGCAGGCAAGCCGTCCCTGGTCTGCAAAACCATGTTGTTGAGGTTAAAATTAAACATGCGCTACTAAACTCCGTCAGTAGCAATGTCCACCTGACCACCGCTGCGTGGACCAGTACCCATGGCCAGGGACGATACCTTTCCCTTACTGCCCATTGGGTCAATGTTGTGGAGCTGGGCACAGATCTTGCGAGTGGCGCTGTACGTGTTCAGGCAACTACAAGGATTGCGGGAATCAAGTCTGTACACATTGACTCCTCCTTCTCCAGTTCCTCAGAAACATCGTTGCAGGAGCCGTCACGGTCTACCTCCACATGGACCCGTGAACGCTTAATAAGAATCTTTAGTTATATAGCGCCAACAGATTACGCAGCGCTTTACAGTTTAACAGTTTTCGAACACAAGTCATAAGTAACAACGTTACCAATACAATAATGAAAGCAATATAATCCGCACACGCTCGTGAGAGCTTACAATTTACAAATATGTGGGGGAGATACAAAGTACAGGTGTTTATATACAATGTTGTATTTAGAATGATGGCCCAGCCATTTTGAGGGAGTGAGGGATGGATGGAGATAGTGAATGGGCTACACACACACACTTACACATAGAATGACTTTGATTAGTGAAGGTGATAGGCCGCTATTATTATTATAGATTTTTATAGCGCCATTTATTCCATGGCGCTTTACATGTGAAGAGGGGCAAGTATAGACAAGTACAGTAAACATGAGCAATACAAGGCACACACAAGTACAGAAGGAGAGAGGACCCTGCCCGCAAGGGCTCAGAGTCTACAGGGATGGGTGAGAATACACTAGGAGAGGGAAGACCTTGAAGAAATGTGTTTTGAGTGAGAGCCCAATAACATGCAAATTGTGGATAGTTCTAATTTCTTGGGGTACAGCATTCCACAGTATTGGCACAGCGCTGGAGAAGTCTTGGATTCGGGAGAGATGTTCTTTAGGTGTAGGCGGCAATAGCGGGCAACAGATTGTATATGGGAGGTGAAGGAGAGATTGGTGTCAAACATAACACCCAGACAGCGAGCCTGTTGACCGATATGAGCACAGACGTGGCCAAACGTCAACAGGCCGTCCTGAAATTAATTTCCATGGGGAATCAAAGCCACACAGCGCTGGAGCTCTGGAATGCCATAAAGCAAGAGATCGACATGTGTATTTTGCCAGCGAATCTCCAGCCAGGCTTGGTAGTGTGTGACAATGGCCGAAATCTGGTGGCAGGTCTGGGCCTAGGCAACGTCACTCACATACCATGTCTGGCACATGTGCTAAACTTGGTCGTCCAGAGTTTTTTGAGGGACTATCCGGATCTTGATGCACTGCTGCACAAGGTCCACCTACAGTGCGCTAACTTGCGACGTTCCACCATGGCCAGATCGCGCATTGCAGCTCTGCAACGCAGATTTTGCCTTCCTGAACATCGCATCATATGTGACGTACCCACCAGGTGGAATTCCACATTACATATGTTGGAGCGGTTGTGTGAGCAGCAGCCAGCAGTAATGGAGTATCAGCTGCATCAGTCGCAATCAACTCGCAATTTGCGCCGATCACTTCACCACTACTGAGTGGGCCTCTACTATAATAATCTTTATTTATATAGCGCCAACAGATTCCGCAGCGCTGTACAGTTTAACAGTTTCATAACACAAGTCATAAGTGACAACGTTAACAATACCATAATTAAAGCAATATAAGCCGCCCCTGCTCGTGAGACCTTACAATCTACAATGAGGAGGGGGAGTTCCAAAGTACAGTTGTTTATATACAATGGTGTATTTACAATGATGGTCCAGCCATTTTCAGGGAGTGAGGGATGGATGGAGATAGTGAATGGGCTACACACACACACAGTTACAAATAGAATGACTTTGATTAGTGAATGTGATAGGCCGCTCTGAACAAATGTGTTTTGAGTGTGGAAGTAGGGCTGTTAATGGGGATGTTGAAGTCTCCAAGGATAAGGGTTGGTACTTCTGAGGACATGAAAGTGCGGCAGCCAGGCAGAGAAGTGGTCAAGGAACTGTGTGGGCGAGCCTGGGGTCCGATATATTACCGCTACTCTGAGGGAGAGGGGACGAAAGAGCCTGATGGTGTGGACCTAATAATTTCAAAATCTTAATCTAAAATTTACATGTTACATATTTACATCTAGTATAAAACATTTAACCATTAAGCCTACTTACAGAACAAGGAAGTGTAAAAAAACTTGTGCTTTAAAAAAAAAGTGAAAATAAAATGTGAGAAGGGCAGTGTAACAAATAATTTAGGAAAAAGATAAACTAACATCAAGTGCTGTGTGCTGTGTAAGAGCCAGACACATTAACATAAATCAGTCTGGAATAGCGGTGATTTTCTCCCCATAACCCGAGTAACATTCTGGGGAGAGGGGTGTAGAGTCAACGATCAGCAACTAGCTACGGTAGATCAAATACCTGAAAAAAAAAAAAAAAAAGTTATTTAACATTCATAACATACATTTTATTTTATAAAAAAACAAAAAAAATTATTTAACATTCATAACATACATTGTATTTAACCAAAAAAATAACAAATTTATTTAACATTCCTAAGATAAATTTTTTTTAAAACATAAAAACTATAATACACAGCAGGATCTTTAGTAAAAACCAGACTTACCACTGTAACCTCTTAATCCTTGCAAGCTTCAACACAAAGTTGACAAGGTACACAGCAGGGGTGGTCGGTCTCCTAGACAACGAGCAAACTCCTTCATGTTGAGAGAGGCCACCATCTCCTTAGCTTTCAGGTACTTTTCTGTGGGAATGAGGTTGTCTCCAACCAGCCAGGAATATCCATTGAATGCCACACCATGGTATGGTATTAGCACCCAGCCAGTACCAAAAGTGAAGCCAACCACAGTTCCCATTTCTCATGAACTTTATTTGATATACTGGCTGGCCAAACATTAGTTTCTCACAAAGGAGCTGAAGACCCTGAGTGGCAGTAGGTGCAAGTCTCTCCAGCATGACCTGTTTGTTAGATATTTGCCGTCTACACACCTAAAGAACATCTCTAGAATCCGCCCTTTTCTCACCATGGAAACAACAAAAACCCTCACTGTAGCATTGATCCACTCCCGCCTGGACTACTGCAACGCTCTATTACTTGGCCTCCCCATTAATCGACTATCCCCTCTCCAGTCCATCCTTAATGCAGCAGCCAGGGTCATCCATCTGGCTAATCGGTACTCGGACGCGTCCGCTCTTCGCCAGTCCTTACACTTGCTGCCCATTCATTATAGGATCCAATTCAAAGTACTGGTTCTCACCCACAAAGCTCTCCACAGTGCAGCACCCCCCTACATCTCCTCCCTCATTTCTATCTATCGGCCTAACCGACTGCTGCGCTCTGCAAATGACTTTCGACTAACCTCTGCAGTAATCCGTACCTCCCACTCCCGACTACAAGACTTCTCCCGCGCTGCGCAAATCCTCTTGAATGCTCTACCACAAGAAATTAGGACTATCCACAATTTGCCTGGTTTCAGGCGCTCCCTCAAAACACATTTGTTCAGAGTGGCCCATGACATTCAATAACCAAAGTCGTTCTATGTTTAAGTGTGTATGTGGAGCCCATTCACTATCTCCATCCATGCCTCACTCCCTCAAGATGGCTGGACCATCATTGGAAATGCACCATTATATATACACACCTGTACTTTGTATCTCCCCCACCTCATTGTAGATTGTAAGCTCTCACGAGCAGGGTCGGCTTATTTTACTTTAATTATTGTATTGTTAACGTTGTTACCTATGACTTGTGTTTTGAAACTGTTAAAGTGTAAAGCGCTG
Source organism: Oophaga sylvatica (assembly GCA_033576555.1). NCBI lineage: Eukaryota > Metazoa > Chordata > Amphibia > Anura > Dendrobatidae > Oophaga > Oophaga sylvatica. The sequence goes on from JARQOD010000460.1 coordinate 80,851, forward strand.
CGGAATATGTTGGCGCTATATAAATAAAGATTATTATTATTATTATTATATCAGAGGGAGAAGAGGATTGGGCCTTGACATGGTGCCCGATTGCATCTTAAGTGTTATTGAATGTTGGAGCCAGTCCACCGTATAAAAGCAGCCATACAGTGTCCGGGTACCTGCTTGGATTTCGATCAAAATGAAGACTACTTTGATGTACATGTACACCAATTAGAGAAAAATGACAAGGATGAGGCAGTAAGACACGCTCAGCAGAGTACAAGCAGCATTGCTTGAAGAAGTAACTTGAGCGTGATCAAAATTGAATAAATTAAAATCTCAGACTACAGTGAACACAACTCTTAGCTGTGAAAGGGCTTTTTGTGTCCTTCTACAGTGTTTTCAACCAATGTATTGGATACGGATGGAAGCACGTCACACTATAATTTCAATTTTATTGAGCAGCAAGAATTACACTAAAGAAAAAAAAAAAAAGAGTGTGAGAGTGACATGTGCAGATGCCTACATACAGCGTTGTATGCCGAGCAAACTGCAGCGCGTCACCTGCACTCACACACACACCTTGCAGACCTGTGAAAAAAACACTGCAAGGCAAAAGGAAGATGTACACAGCGGTTGGTAAAGTAGTCTGCCTAAAGCACAGTACACAAAATCGCAATCTCTAACTGTCCCTCAGAGTCAGCAGAGCAGCGTTCTGTCCCAAACAGAATTAACAGCACAGTGACGCTAAAATGGCGGCTTTATCCGGCAACAATACCTTCCTTGTGTCACGGTTAGGGTAGCGTGTGTCTATTATATGAGTGTCTGTAAAATGTAACGTTAGCAGACTTATTCTGCCCTTGGGACGCAAAAAATAAGACAGCAGTAATCATTTACTGTATAAAACTCCACCTATGCGCAACAAAACAAGCACGTTCCCTATTACGGTTCCTGCGCTGACATGTGAGTAGGGAGTTTGGAGACGTTCCTGAATTTATCCCAGGTATCCAAGCATATCAGGCCGATAGGAGAGCATTAAAACCACCCACGGTGGTGACTTAAATATGGTGAATCTAAACAGTGAAGAACTGTAGGTCGATGCGAATGAATGTGCGATCACATGACACACGTTTATAATAACCCTTGCTAGACACGAGTAACTTTGTAGACATTTTGACACACCTGAACCCAGATGGCAGTGAATATTCATTCTATTCGGCGCCACATGACTCTTGGTCCAGAATAGATTATATATTGCTAGCACACGAGCTATTAAGGGGAGTGGAAGAGGCAGATGTGCACAACGTAGCTAAATATGACCACGCACCCGTATCAGTGACCCTGCCAGATATGGTGCAGATGGGGCCAAACCAAACTTGGCGCTTCCCGACCTATTTGTTAATGGATGAGAAGTTTTGACATCACGTGAAGCAATGGTGTTTTGTTATGTTTCGGCAGCTGAGGAGTGCAGGCAAAAAGGCAATACACCAGAGCAGTTGGAATCTATGAGATTGCAGTACCCTGACTAACCACCACAACTAGAGGCAGCCGTGGAGCGTTCCTACGTTGGTCCTAGACGCCTCGTCACAGCCTGAGAAACTAACTACACTAAAGATAGAAATAGGAAAGCTATCTGCCCGGAGCAGAACCCCAAAGATAACAGAAAGCCCCCAAACATGTAATGGCGGTTAGACAAGATGAATACAGACACAGAAATAAAATAGTAGAGCAAACGCTGGGGCCCAAACTAACTAAATAGAAAAGGATAGGAAGGGTACTTACTGCAATCACAGAAAACCCTGAAAAGCACCAACTCTACTAATTTCAAAAACACCTGAGATCACACGACCTCTTCCACCTAAATTAGTTCTCTGGTGTAACAAAATCAAAACAGCAGCCACTGAAAAAACTGGAAAAAGCAAAAGTGCAAACATCAGTGGCTGAACTAAACTGAGAGGGCAAAAGCCCCCGGAGGGGACCCTGAGGGCCCCCACAGAAGTGCAGGACAAAATGCAAAAATATAGCACAAAAACAAAAAGAAGAAAATGTCTTATCTGTTAGCAGGAGATGCAGACACGACACAGCAGGCTACAAGGGAAACAGGAATGAAGGATTCAGACCAGAACAATTGATCACCGGCAACCCTGATGGGAAGGTGACTCCCTTATATAAGACCAGTCAGTAACACCTGATTCCCAGTCCTCACAATCTTCACTGGACAGACCAGCACCGCTTGTAACCACCAGAGGGAGCCTCTGCTCAGAACTCATTTCAAACCCATTCACAACAGTGTTTTTAATATGTAAGGGATAATGGAGATACTAGGGATAGGCCGGAACTTTTATGGGCAGCAGGGAAGGGAGTAATGCGCGGGAAACTAATAGGTTATCAGACAACGCTAAAAAAGAAGATCGCGACAAACTACTCGCAGGCTAGCAGGATATTACGCGATAGGTACACGGCAAACAAGACAAGTTCATCAACACAGGTTAAAAATAGATGTAAGCAGGCTAAGGCTGACTTACACGTATGGGTATATCGACGAGAGACAAGCAGTAATAACAATTATAGAGCCGATGTATATCATTATGGTAGCAAATGAGGGAGACTATTAGCACGACTAGCGAAAGGAAATCACATTCGTCATCAACATATTACAGCGTTAACGAATAAACATGGGATCATGAACACAGACCCTTGAACCATAAACACCATTCTACAAGAATACTACTCAGACTTATATAAGGTGGAACATACGGATAGTGCGGAGGGTAACACCTTTGTAGATGGAATACGGTTACCATCCATCACAAACTATCAGCTTCTCCTTTTAAAAAAACAAATTGAGGTGACGGAAGTGACAGCGGCGATAAGTTACTTTAAATACGGGAAAGCTCCAGGACCTGACGGGTTTACAGCCAAATTATTAAAATTATTGAGTGAGGATATCCCGTCCACATTGGTACGCACCTTCAATCATATATTGGAGACAGGAGGGTTGCCCAGCCATTCAAACATGTCACACATGAAGTTGCTACTAAAACCAAACAAACATTCACATCTGCCTGGATCCTATCGTACATTCTCACTCATTGACCATTATATCAAGATTTTGTCCAGGATCATGGCAGATCTTTTGAGTAGCATTGGTCCTACGCTGATAGGGCGATCACAAGTGGCCTTTGTTTGCTACTTTGTTGGCTACTATCAGTCTCACTATGCATAACACATGTGTTGCAGTGGGCAGTATTACCTTTGCCTTCGGTGGAGTAGGAAAACCCCTCTCCTATCGAAGTGTTAGTTGGGGAGATGGAAGATTTGACACCGGGACCTGAATTGTAATACTTAAATGTGACAGGTGACAAATTTGTTAAGGGCAACTCCGCGGCCCCTACGTTGAGTCTAGCCCGTGAAAATTTACTGGTTGTCAATGGGGAACCCCAACACCCTGGGGCAGCTACAGTATTTCAACAATTAGAGCTGAACCAAGATTTGCTGTATCAGGTTTATAAAATACATGTTGAAATTTTTTAACAATTGCTGCTACCGCAGTCATATCGGAGGTTGGTAATGGACTTAGCGCATGCGCATGTACTAGGGTGACATTTGTGCCAAAAGAAAACCCTACACAGAATTATACAACGGTTTTACTGGCAGGGGTCTATCAAGAAGTTAAACGGTATTGTAACTCTTGTCGCATGCGCCAGGTACACAGTCCTCAGCCTCATTTAGTGAGTCCCTTGGTGCCATTAATAATTTTAGAGGTCCAGTTTGAGAGAATACCCATGGATCTGGTGTAGCCGGTTACTAAATCAGCAAGGGGTCATCAACAGGGGCAATAAAAGGGGCACTGTGTGGGTCACCAGTTTTGAGCACACCCGAGTTCAAAAGAGAATTCATTGTCCAGACTGATGCGTCAGAGGTAGGTATGGGTGCCGTGTTGTCTCAGGACTGGAGCTTAACGGGAGGAGCATCCCATTAGTTTCCTGAGTCGAAAACTTACTCCATCAAAAAACAGAGACAGCATTGAAGAGAGAGAGTGCCTGTGTAATGTATGTAGTACAGTTCATATAGCGTCTTGTGCTTGGGTGCAATGAAAACACAGGAGTCACAGGTTTGATATAGAAAAGTCCTGTATTACTTCATACAAGTTGGCAGAAATAGTCACACAGTTTGCAGACACAGAAACAGGAGACACAGCAGGCCAGAGTAATCCAAGCTCAGCAATCACTCTCCAATACAGATTCAGGATCTTCTTCTCTGTTACCGTAAGTCCATGCAAACGTGGGTCTTTCAAAGAGCAGGGTTCAGAGTCCACAAGTGCTTCAGAGTTCCTCAGTAGGAATAGCTGGAGTACAAGGTCCAAGGCTTACAGGAGTCAAGTCACAGGTTCACTGCAGGCTAGATTCTGAAGCACTGATTGCTCAGCTGTGGCTGCTTAAGAAGCAAAGGAGAGAATCAGGGGGGAACATGCAAGCTGGAAACTCCATTTTGACTGAGGGCAAGATAGCTGCAGCAAGACAGAAAGTAAAATGGCTGACGAACAAACTGAGTTTCAGGAATATATACATAGAACCTTACATTACTCCCCCCTTAAGGACAACCTCCGGATGACCTCAGACCAGGCTTGTGTGGGTACCTCTGATGAAACTGACGGAGCAAGCGAGGAGCATTAACGTTATTGACCGGTTCCCATGAGTTGTCCTCCACTGGGTAGCCCTGCCATTTAATCAGATATTGTAACTGATTTCTATACAACCTGGAATCTAAAATCCTTTCCACCACAAATTCTTCCTGACCATCGACTAGCACTGGGTCAGGGCAAGGAGAGGAACGTCCAGGAAACGTATTGGGTGTCGCAGCCTTTAGTAGGGATACATGAAAGACAGGGTGGATTCTCATAGTTCTGGGCAGTTGAAGACGACAAGCAACGGCACTTATAATTTTACTGATTTTATAGGGTCCAATGTAATTATGTCCCAACTTAGACGATGGAATCCTTAACTTAAGATTTCTGGTTGACAGCCAGACCAAGTCTCCTACCTTGAAAGCTGGTGCAGGTTTACGAAATTTATCTGCTGCTTTCTTGTACCTTTCTTGAGCCGATTCCAGATTTTCCTTTAGAAGATCCATATTCTTCTGTAAAGACGTGATTCTTTCAGCCACTGCTGGTAAAGGCGTTTCTATGGGAAATCGTGGTAGAATGTTAGGATGATAACCTAGATTAGAGTAAAAAGGAGACTGTTTAGTGGAGGCACTCTGAGAGTTGTTATACGAGAACTCAGCTAATGGAAGTAGATCCACCCAATCATCCTGTAGGTGGCAGATAAAGCAGCGGAGATACTGCTCCAGGGTTTGATTGGTTCGTTCGGTCTGTCCATTAGTCTGGGGATGAAAAGCAGAAGAAAGGTTTACTTTAATGTCCAATGCTGCACAGAAATTTTGCCAAAACCTAGAAGTGAATTGCACCCCTCGATCCGAAATAACCTCATCCGGTACTCCATGTAAGCGAAACACATCTTTAATCATCAAATCTGATGTCTGTTTTGCAGTGGGTAAGCCGACACAAGGGATAAAATGAGCTGCCTTTGTTAGACGGTCAACCACCACTAGAATGGTGTTCTTCCCCTGAGAGGTTGGTAACTCCACAATGAAGTCCATAGAAATGGATCCCCACGGGCGGGACGGGGTGGGAAGAGGCTGTAACAGACCAGTTGGTGAGGAGCGAGGTGTTTTGCATCTTGCACAGACCTCACATGAAGTGACATAATTCAAAACATCCTTCCTGCAAGTGGGCCACCAAAAGAAACGAGAAAGAAATTCCTGTGTCTTTAGAATTCCTCTATGCCCAGCTATCTTGGAATCGTGAATGAGTTGCAATACTCTTAATCTGACTGTTTCAGGAATATACAGACGTTGTCCCTGAATCCACACACCATTCTTAAAGACAAGACTTACGTCCCTTGGGGGTTGTGCCAAAAAGGAATCCGCATGGTATGCTTCCTTGATGTCCTTAAGTAGGTCTTGATTATGAATTACTCCTAGGCATCTAGAGTCAGGAAGAATAGTCTTAGGAGGAGTAATTGGACGTGTCTCTGCTGAGTAAATCCTAGAGAGTGCATCAGCCTTTCCATTGCGCGATCCTGGTCTATAAGAGATGATAAAATTAAATTGGTTTAAGAAAAGATTCCAGCGAGCCTGGCGAGGAGTCAGGCACTTAGCCGACCTGATAAACTCAAGGTTACGATGGTCTGTCAGGACGACTATTTGCTGTGCAGCCCCTGAAGAAGGTGTCTCCATTCTTTGAAGGCGGCAATAATGGCCAACAACTCTCTATTGCCCACATCGTAGTTCCTCTCAGCCGAAGACAACTGCTGGGAAAAGAAGGCACAGGGATGCAAGACATTCTTCTCACCTGTTCTCTGAGAGAGTATAGCTCCAACGGCACAGTCTGAAGCATCCACCTCTATTATGAAGGCAAGCTCGGGGTTGGGATGTACTAGGATAGGTGCAGTGGTAAATTTATCTTTTAGACGGGAAAATGCTTCCTGGGCTTGGGGAGTCCAGGAAAACCTAGACTCTTTCCGGGTAAGTTGAGTGATAGGTGACACTACCTCAGAGAAATTTCTAATGAAACGTCTATAGAAGTTGGCAAACCCGATGAAGCGCTGTACCTCCTTCACATTTCTAGGACTTGGCCAATCCTTGATGGCTTGGGTTTTGCTTCCATCCATACTAATTCCTTGTGTAGACAGTACATACCCCAGAAATTGAATTTCGGTCCTATGGAATTCACACTTTTCAAGTTTGATGTAAAGATGATTTTGTCTTAGACGTTCCAAGACCATTCTCACATGTCCATGATGTTCCTCTGTGGAGTTAGAAAAAATTAGAATATCATCCAAATAAATTACCACAAATGTATCTAGGAGATCCCTGAAGATGTCATTCACCAAGTGTTGGAAAGTGGCTGGGGCGGTACTCAGACCAAAAGGCATAACTAGATATTCAAAGTGTCCATAGCGTGACCTGAATGCAGTCTTCCATTCATCCCCAGGTCTAATACGGACTAAGTTATAGGCCCCACGAAGATCTAGTTTAGAAAAAATTTTGGCATGTCGCACTCTCTCCAATAACTCAGGGATTAAAGGCAATGGATAACGGTTTCTAATAGTAACCTTATTGAGTTCCCTATAGTCTACGCATGGTCTCAGAGATCCATCTTTCTTCTTTACAAAGAAGATGGGTGCACCTGCAGGAGATGAAGAGGGGCGTATGAAGCCCTTGGCTAGATTTTCATCTATGTAATCCTTTAAAGCCTTTAGCTCGGGCCCCGCCAGGGGTAGATCTTACCAAAAGGTATCTCTGCTCCAGGCAATAATTCAATTGGACAATCATATGGACGGTGAGGAGGAAGCTGGTCAGCGTTCTTCTTGTCACATAAATCCACATAGTCCTGGTATACAGCTGGTAGTTCAGGGACTGACATGATTCCTTTAGGAACAGAGCAAGCTGAAACTTTTGGACTCATCTGTTTCTCTGGAAAGTGTAATTCCTTGGTCTCCCAGTTAATGGTAGTATTCTGAGCCTGCAGCCATGGTAGCCCTAGAATAATGGGAAAGTGGGGAGAAGAGATAAGCATAAAGGACAGTTTCTCTTGATGATCTTTACCCATAAGAACCCTCAAAGGCTCTGTTTCCTGATCCACTGGTCCAGAGGTCAGCAGGGAGCCATCCACAGTTTCCATCTGTACTGGAGTAGCCTTCTTCACTGAACGTATTCCCTGTTTCAGAGCAAAGGAGACATCCATAAAATTTCCACTTGCCCCTGAGTCGATCATAGCAGAGCTAGACACCCAAGCTGAGTCAACCCAGAGTTTGATGGAAAGAAAGCAATGAGAATTGTTTTTCTTACAACTCAGCTGGGACACCGCTGAGGAAACTTGAAAAATGGCAGCGTTTACCAGTCAACATCCTCAGAGGTAACGGAGTTTAAGTCCGAGAAATCAAGATCTGTTGCTGCAGATCTCTCTGGAGCCTGAGGTTCGGACCTGACAGATCCCCTCTCGCAACACTCACAATGAATGAGTGCTGCAGTAGTCTTACGAGAACGGCTGGGGCAGTTTATAATGAAGTGCCCTGACTTACCACAATAGAAACATAGATTCTCCTTAAAACGATGTTCCTTGCGTGCATCACTAACCCGTCGTTGTAAAGAGTCTACCTGCATGGGTTCAGGTTCAGGTTCCCGTGTAATCCTACTCAAAGGTTCCTTAGCTGGAGAGGAAGGTAGGAAAAGGTTAGTACGATTGCTTTCGAACCATCTCTCTTGCCTGCGTTCAGTCAGACGAGTATCAATACGGATGCAGTAGTTAATAAAGTCACCTAACGCAGTGGGAGGGTCGGCACGAGCAAGTTCATCCTTAATCAGTGGAGATAACCCCTTTCGAAAAATAGATTTTTTGGCGGAACTGTCCCAGGTGGTATCAAGGGCCCATCTCCTGAAATCCAAGGCATATTCAGCTACCGAGTGCTTACCTAGGCGCAAAGCTAACATGGCTGCTTCAGCTGTTGCACCTCGATTGGGGTCATCAAACACCTGCCCCATGGCTGAAATAAAATCATCAAGGTGATTCAAACAATCATCCTCAGTCTCAATCAGAGGGTTTGCCCACATTAAAGCCTTGTTGGTAAGCAACATAATTATAGTAAGCACCTTAGATCGTTCAGTGGGAAATTGTGAAGCATGTGCAGAAAAAAAAAGATTGCATTGATTAATAAATCCCCTGAATTTCTCACGTTCACCGCCAAAACGAAAAGGGGGCAACTTGGGAATCCCAGCACTCGGGGCTACGGCAGGAGCCTGGACTCGCCCCTCTAGAACCTCAATCCTGGCTCGCAAATCCTGGGTAGTCTGTCCAACCACTTGCAAATTGTGATTATTGAGGTCCTGTAGATTTGTAAAACGGGTCTTTATATTCTGCAAATCTGCAAGGATATTATCAGTCACTCCGCAAAGTTCCTTTATGCGGGCCTCCATTTTCCAGATCTTTTAAGACAGGATTACTGGAAGAAGAGGAGAGAAAAAAAAACAATAGTGTTCACCTGTGGCAACACTGCAGAGAGAAAAAAAAATTAAGGGAACTGCTCACCTGGAATGGTTGTGAGAAGTCACAACCACTATCATCACAGAAAGTTTCAACCAGACATCTGATATCCAGAGTTACAGCAGACAAAAAAGAGAAAAGAAAGGAAAAAAAAAAAAAAAAAACAATAGTGTTTACCTGTGGTAACACTGCAAAAAGAAAAAAACTTAAGGGAATTGCTCACCTGGAATGGTTGTGAGAAGTCACAACACTGTCATCACAGAAAGTACAACCGACGTCTGATATCCACAGTACAGCAGACACAGCCTTCCAGACCAGCAACACTACGTTTTGGTTTCAGAATCTTGTAATGTATGAGTACAGTTCATATAGCGTCTTGTGCTTGGCTGCGATGAAAACACAGGAGTCACAGGTTTGATATAGAAAAGTCCTGTATTACTTCATACAAGTTGGCAGAAATAGTCACACAGTTTGCAGACACAGAAACAGGAGACACAGCAGGCCAGAGTAATCCAAGCTCAGCAATCACTCTCCAATACAGATTCAGGATCTTCTTCTCTGTTACCGTAAGTCCATGCAAACGTGGGTCTTTCAAAGAGCAGGGTTCAGAGTCCACAAGTGCTTCAGAGTTCCTCAGTAGGAATAGCTGGAGTACAAGGTCCAAGGCTTACAGGAGTCAAGTCACAGGTTCACTGCAGGCTAGATTCTGAAGCACTGATTGCTCAGCTGTGGCTGCTTAAGAAGCAAAGGAGAGAATCAGGGCGGGAACATGCAAGCTGGAAACTCCATTTTGACTGAGGGCAAGATAGCTGCAGCAAGACAGAAAGTAAAATGGCTGACGAACAAACTGAGTTTCAGGAATATATACATAGAACCTTACAGCCTGGCGATAAAGTGGGCACTGGAGTCGTTGCGCTACTATTTGTTGGGGATAACATTTTGCTTTGTAAATGATCATTCCCCTGTGACTGGCAGTGTTGTAGCCCAGGGAGTAGAGTTCAGGTGGTAGAAAGATGAACATAACAGGAGACATGGATAACGTTGCGAACCAGTTATTTAATCTGAAAACGGACAGACAAATTCTGGCGAGATCCATGCCTTGTTCATTTTCAGAAAAATAAGCCGGTCTACATTGTCTGAGGATAGTCGCATGCGACGGTCTGTTAGTACACCACCTGCAGCACTAAAGACGCGCTCAGATAATACACTGGCAGCAGGGCAAGCCAGCACCTCCAAGGCATACCACACATCAAATACAAATATAACAGTAATAATAATATTATTAATAAAAAATGAAATTGCACACACAGTACACAGACACAGCTCATATGTGTGTATAAGAGAGAGTGTTTCTGTGTGTAGTTCATGCCTCTAGCCTAGAAGATCAGTCATTGCTAAAATCTTTAACACTGACCCCTGTTCTGTTCTTAAAATGGTGGATGCTGAACTGCTTCTCAGCCCCCTCATACACAATCATTATGTGGCACTGCTGGGCTCAGTCAGAGGCATCAGATTGAACTAGGCTGTCCTGAGTCATTCTCAATAGAACATTTTGTTCAGCAGTTCATCTAGTTCATTTAGTTCAGAGGTCACATGATGCATTTCCTATCAGCTCTCACAGGATAGGGTGGAGAAAAACTGAACTAAATGAACTAATCTTTTGAACTAATCTTTTCAGTGAACTAGTTCATGGTGAACTAATCACCAAAATTAACTAGATTTCCCATCACTATGGTGTACACCTTGGTGGCGCTGTCACAAAACTTCGCCACATTTGTAACATACAGCTCTTGCCCTGTGCAGAGGCGCTGCTTGTGCTCCCTCTTGTTGCAGAGGTGTCTACAATGCCTCGACGCACAGAGCTGCTTTGTAAAGCAGTAGCAGCAGCAGCGCTCTCGGCTGGAATGGAGAACATTATGGATTTCAACAGTGTGTCTTGGTCCTCCAGCATTTTACGGTCCCCGTTCAACGGTGTGATGAGGCTTTGTAAGTTGTCCCGGTAACGAGGGTCTAGGAGGGTGTACACCCAATAATCTGACGTGGTGAGAATGTGGCCGATGCGGCGGTCGTTTCTCAGGCACTGCAGCATGAAATCAACCATGTGCTGCAGACTCACAACTGGCCAACAAACGCTGTCCTCTGAAAGAGCGTCACACTAATAGATTTTTGTAAATTTAAAATAGAATAAAGCAGCAGCAATTTTTGAAAAATTACAAGGATGAGCCAGTGACGGACACTCAGCAGAGTACACGCTGCGGTGGTTGAAGTAAGTGGAGCGGGATCTACACTCCTACAAAAAAATTAAAGCTCAGACTAGAGTGAACACTGAAACACAAGTGTTCACTTGCTGTGAAAGGCCTTTTTGTGGACTTCTATTATGTTTGCAAGCAATGTATTGTATTTTGATGGAAGAGCGTCACACTAATAGATTTTTGTAAATTTAAAATAGAAGAAAGCAGCAGAAATTTTTGAAAAATTACAAGGATGAGCCAGTGACAGACACTCAGCAGAGTACACGCTGCGGTGGTTGAAGTAAGTGGAGCGGGATCTACACTCCTACAAAAAAATTAAAGCTCAGACTAGAGTGAACACTGAAACACAACTGTTCACTTGCTGTGAAAGGCCTTTTTGTGGACTTCTATTATGTTTGCAAGCAATGTATTGTATTTGATGGAAGAGCGTCACACTAATAGATTTTTGTAAATTTAAATAGAAGAAAGCAGCAGCAATTTTTGAAAAAATTACAAGGATGAGCCAGTGACAGACGCTCAGCAGGTACACGCAGCATTAGTTGAAGTAACTGGAGCGTGATCTGCACTCAAAAAAAATAAAAAATCACAGACTGCAGTGAACACTGAAACACAACTGTTCACTTGCTGTGAAAGGCTCATTGTGGACTTCTATAGTGTTTGCAACCAAGTTATTGTATACGGATGGAAGCGCGTCACACTATTATTTCAATTACATGGAGCAGCAAGAATTACACTGAAGAAAAAAAAAAGAGTCTGTGAGTGACACGTGCAGATGCCTACAGACAGCGTTGCATACAGAGCAAACTGCAGCGTCACCTGCACTCACACACACCTTGCAGAGCTGTTAAAACAACACTGCAGGCAAAAGGAAACTTTACACAGCCGGTGGTAAACTAGCCTGCCTCAAGCACAGTACACTAAATCGCAATCTCTAACTGTCCCTCAGAGTCAGCAGAGCAGCGTTCTTTCCCTAACTGAGTTCACAGCACAGTGACGCTAAAATGGCGACGGCGCCTTTTATACTGCATTCTGACATCATTTCAGCATCCAATCAAGCCATGCCATTAGTTAACATGACCGCAGCAGTACAGGATGTGCCCACACTTCTTAGGATTCCTCATTGGCTGACTATAATCACATTGCCTCTCAAAGAATTATGGGAACTTCCGATTCCGGTATACGATATATGAAAAATATCGGAACTAAGTATCGGAATTCCGATACAGCTAATATCGGCCGATACCCGATACTTGCGGTATCGGAATGCTCAACACTAGTCCTTAGCCTCCTGGGCACAGGCAATGGCATTAACAATCCACTAGAGCGAGAGCAAGGTTTGGACCGAGAACAAGTCCCACAGGACTGCACAAAGTTCCTGAGTCCTGACGTCACGGGATAAAGTAGGCCACCAAAAGGACCGACTCACCAAATCTCTAGTACCAAAAATACCGGGATGACCAGCCAACGCAGAGCCATGATCTTCAGACATAACTTTTTCCCTCCATTTGTCTGGGACATACAATTTCCCCGCAGGGCAACGTTCAGGTTTATCCCCCTGAAATTGCTCCAGTGCCAGTCTCAAATCGGGTGAGATAGCGGAAAGAGCAACACCCTCCTTCAGAATGGCCGTAGGCTCAGTCACAACAAGAGAATCCGCAATGAAACTCCTAGAGAGGGCATCCACCTTAACATTCTTAGTACACGGGAGAAAGGAGACCACAAAGTTAAAGCGCGGGAAAAACAAGGCCCACCTGGCCTGTCTCGGATTCAATCGCTTGACTGATTCCAGATAGATCAAGTTTTTGTGGTCAGTGAGGACCAGAACTTGATGTTTGGCTCCCTCTAACCAATGTCTCCACTCTTCGAACGCCCACTTCATAGCCAATAATTCCCGATTCCCCACATCATAATTACGTTCAGCTGGGGTAAACTTTTGGGAAAAGAAGGCACAATGGTTAATCTGAGAGGTTACAGGATCCCTTTGGGACAAAACGGCTCCTGCCCCAATCTCAGAAGCATCTATTTCCACCTGAAATGGGAGAGAAACATCAGGTTGCTGCAGAATAGGAGCAGAAGTGAATCTCCGCTTAAGCTCCTGAAAAGCCGAAACTGCCTCTGGAGACCAATTTACCACATCATAGCCCTTTTTGGTCAAATCAGTTAGTGGTTTCACAATACCAGAAAAATGACTTATAAATTTACGGTAAAAATTAGCAAAACCCAAAAAACTCTGAAGAGCCTTCAATGCAGTGGGCTGAACCCAATCGCAATTGGCCTGAACCTAGACTTGGTCCATTTCAATTGCAGACGGAGACAAAATGAATCCTAAAAACGAAACCTTCTGTACGCCAAAGAGACATTTTTATCCCTTGACATACAAAGCATTTTCTCTCAAAATACGGAACACCATCCGAACATGCTCCACATGAGAATCCCAGTCATTAGAAAAAATCAAAATATTGTCCAAATAGATGATCAGAAACTTATCCACAAAATCCCGGAAAATATTGTTCATGAAAGATTGGAAGACGGAAGGGGCATTAGTGAGCCCAAAAGGCATCACTAGGTACTCAAAATGCCCCTCAGGGGTATTAAACGCCGTCTTCCATTCATCCCTATGCTTAATGTGAACAAGATTATACGCCACCTATGGTCAAGCTTAGTAAACCAACTAGCACCTTTTACTCGGGAGAATAAATCAGAAATCAGGGGTAACGGATACTGATATTTAGCAGTGATCTTATTAAGGAGACGATAGTCAATACATGGTCTCAATGAACCATCCTTTTTGGCCACAAAGAAAAAGTCGGCACCCAAGGTTGAAGAGGACGGTCTAATATGACCCTTCTCTAATGACTCTTTGATATAAGATCACATAGCATTATGCTCAGGTACAGACAAATTGAAGAGCCGACCCTTGGGAAATTTACAACCTGGCATAAACTCAATCGCGCAATCATAACTCCTATGAGGAGGCAAGGACACAGACTTACTTTCACTAAACACATCAGAATAATCAGCCAAATAGCCGGGATCTCCTGAGACTGGGGAGAGGTAAAAACACAGGAGTGTCCCCATGAACACATTGACAACCCCAACTGGCCACAGACACAGACTTCCAATACAAAACAGGATTATGGGTCTGCAACCAAGGAAAACCCAGCACAATAATGTCATGTAAATTATGTAACACCAAAAATTTGCAATTCACTTGGTGATCTGGGGTTACCCTCATTATCAGCTGGGTCCAAAACTGGGGTTTATTCTCCACCAAAGGGGTTGAATCAATGCCCAGCAAAGGAATAGGAGTCCGCAGGGGTACCATGGGAAACCCACAATATTTGGCAAAGTCGAAATCCTTCAGGTTCAGGGCTGCTCCTGAATCGACAAAAGCCTGAGCGGAAAATGAGGACAAGGAGCAGATCAAGGTAACAGTCAACAGAAATTTAGACTGTACATTGCCCAAAACAAATGAGCGCAAAAACGTTTTCCCTGTTTAGGGCAGACGGAAATAGTATGAGAAGCATCTCCACAATAAAAACAAAACTTATTAAGCTTCGAAATTCTCGACGCTGAGCCCCGGAAACAACCACATCACACTGCATGGGCTCAGGGGCCTGTTCGAAAGCTAACACGACCTCTCGCATAGTTTTACGTTCACACAGGCGTTGGTCAATTTGAATGGCTAATGACATAGAATCGTTGAGCCCCGAGGGAACAGGAAATCCCACCATTACATCTTTTACGGTCTCTGCCAGCCCTTTGCGAAAAAGAGCCGCTAGTGCATCATCGTTCCATTTAGACAGAACTCGGAATTTCTGACAATATAACTGTAGTTTCTGACCCTGGTTCAATGCCAACAAGATTTTCTCAGCGTGATCATCACATTAGGTTCGTCGTACAATAATCCCAGAGCTTGAAAAAAAACATCAATATTAGCCAACACAGAATCGTCAGGAGTCAGGGAAAAGGCCCAGTCCTGAGGGTCACCGTGCAACAGGGGGATGAAAATTTAAACCTGCTGCGCTGCGTTCCCGAGGACTTAGATTTCAAGGCAAAAAAACAATTTACAATTATTCCTAAAGTTCAAAAATTTAGACCGATCCCCAGAAAATAAATCAGGCAGAGGAATCCTAGGTTCCATATTAGAAAACTCAGTAGAAATTCCCTGCTGCTCAACATTATCAGACAACTGCACAATCTCCATTGAAGAAGGAAGAAAATCCTCCTACGGCCCCCAGAGAAAAAGAGGAAAAAATAAAAAAAAAGTCTGAAACTCTTTTTTTTTTTTTTACTATTCTTTCCTTCTTTTCAGTACGGTTACGGTTAGGCCGGTGATTCTGTTATGATATGGTAGCCGAGGAGGACAGTAACAAAAATAGCAGAGGCAGCCAGTCACCCAGAGAGGTTGGTAACTAATGGATTGCAGTACCCTAAACTAACCACACAACTAGAAGCAGCCGTGGGACGTACCTACGATGACCTAGATGCCTGACACAGCCGGAGAGTTAGCTAAGCCTAGAGATAGAAGAGGGAAAGCTAACTGCCCCGGAGTAGCGCCCCAAAGGAATAGGTAGCCCCCACATATATATTGGCTGTGAGAAAGATGAAATACAAACGCAGGCAGAAAATAGAGTAAGCAAACGCTGGGGCCCAGAGTTGTCTAGATAGGACACGACAGAAAAGAATACTTTCTGCAATCCAGCAAAACACTAAGAAAAATTCCAACACTTCAGATTCCAAAAAATACTGAGACCACACGATCTCTCCCCACTATGTCAGAACTCTGGTGTGAACAGGTAGCTACCCAGCAGCCACTGAAATAACAGGGACTGAACAAATGAACAGAGATAACTGAGAAACAGAGACCAGTGCAGGCCCCAGCAGGGGGACCCAGCTGACCTCACTCAGAAGACAGAAAAACAAAAGAAAACAGAACCACAGAAACGAGCTTATCTGAAAGTTGCAGGAGCCCGCAGCAGCTGACTTCCAAACTGGACCAGGAAGATAATAATAATAAATAAATAATTTATATAGCGCTAACATATTCCGCACACATTATTGTCAATCTCCCAGATGTTGCTCACAATCTAGATTCCCTATCAGTATGTTTTTTTGGAGTGTGGTAGGAAACTGGAGTACCCGGAGGAAACCCACGCAAACACGTGGAGAACATACAAACTCTTTGCAGATGTCTAGGTAGGATTCGAACCCTGGACTCCAGCGCTGCAAGGCTGTAGTGCTATCCACTGAGCCACTGTGCTGCCCACGAGAAGGAAGTAAGAGAAAACTAATCACCGGCGAGGATCATGGGAAAGTTACTGTTAAGCGTCGGCTGGATTTAAACCTGGATCTGAGGCATCAGAGGTCCCCCATCCAGGTTTCTGCCGGTGCAGATACTGTTGATCCCAATGCCTAGCCAGTACAAGAGAGTACAAGCTGTCTCCAGGGTCTTTGTTAATAGTAGCCTTAAGCATAGGTTACAGAAGGAGACAGGGCTGTTATAGCCTAAGTCCAGAAATGCCTGCACTTAGCATGTCCATGACATGGCAAACCGTGATTGATGGCTAATGTCAGCTGGTCCTCTGACCTGGCATCACCTGATTGGTCACGGATGACGTCATCGGTGATGCCATTGAAGAGATGGCTGGGGGCGGAGCTTAGTCCTTAAATAGCTTGTCTGTCTGCGTCGCGGCACGGTCAGATCATACTAAAATAGGCAGCGCTCATGTGTGGACGTACAAGAATCTGGGCTCCACGTGCTCTCTAGCTTTGCTCTCCAGGACCTGCCGATGCCAGAGTTCGCTCGTCTAATTAGCACAGGTCCTTCAGGCAGGTTTAGCTTATGTCAGGCAGGTAGCCAATGTGGCGCAGTCTTGCTACAAATATAGGGTAGCTATACACCCTGAGCAGACTGCGGGGCGCGTAACCTGGGCATCGCCTGCCAACAGAGAGTTGCTCAGTCCGGTCTCATGCCGGCTGTTAGTACATACGCCTGGCGTTAGTCGCACAAACTTCCTAGCGGCTGGTGCGTAGCTTCTGAGCAGTCAACAGGGCTACGTCTATACCAGCTTGCAGCACATAGTGCAAACCTAATATCTGGCAAGTGGCTTCTGTGCCATTAACAGGGCTACATCTACGCAGGTCGATAGCACATCTCCCGTGACGTTAATGGAGATCGTGCCAATTCTACATCTCCACTAGTGTGAAGTAACACAGGCGAGATATAATATTATATTTCTGTTGTCAGTTGTTATCCTAATACCCAAAGGGTGTTCGGCAGCAGTGACATAAACTGCATCGCCGACCTCGGGTTCGGTTGCAATCCATTATGTATTAAAGTTGTTGCAACCGAGCTCATAACAGTTACTCCCTTAAATCTCCCCAGTCATCACTCCCAGATCGTCCGCAGCTGTATCCTCAGCTGAAGGGCCTCTGTCAGTCAAGACAGCTTCATTAATATCAACAGCCACTAGAGGGGGCCCCAACTTAGAATCCATAGCATTCACAACAGTCTTCCCAGTTTAAAGGAGCGGGTCTCCTTTACTTGGAATGCCCATAAAGTAAGTGTATGGGCTGATAAATCAATTCCCTTTGTGGGGTACACATCACCATACAGTCTCAACATATTTGTGAGGGCATCATAAACACCTTTCCAAAAAATTACAGGGCTGTTGCATGACGGAGCATTTTCCTCCTTGGTGTTCTAATGGTGGTGTCTGAAGAGACGTGGAGGATGGCCACCGAAAAAGGTCTTCCCAGTTTAAAGAAAAGGGTCTCCTATACTTGTAATGTGCAAACACTAAGTGTATGGGCTGACAAACACTTTCCCCTGAGGTGGGTACCCATCAACCTACTGTGTATATATTTTTTATAACGGACATCCAACACCCTTGCAAAACTATATAGTGGCTGTTTCATCAAGGAAAACGTTGACCATCATGTTCTAGTGGTGGTGTTTGAAGAGACGTGGAGGATGGCCTCCGAAAAAGGTCTTCCCGGTTTAAAGGAGTGGGTCTCCTGTAGTTGGAGTGCCCATACAGTAAGTGTATGGGCTGACAAAACAATTCCTCCTGTGGGGTACGCATTAACCTACTGTCTCAACATTTTTGTAACGGGCATCATAAACACCCTTCCAAAAAATTACGGGGCTGTTGCATCACGGAATTCAACCACCCTGTTGTTCTAATGGTGGTGTCTAAAGAGACGTGGAGGATGGCCTCTGCAAAAGGTCTTCCCAGTTTAAAGGAGCAGGTCTCCCATACTTGTGATGTCCATACAGTAAGTGTATGGGCTGACAAAACAATTCCCCCTGTGGGTACACATCAACATACTGTCTCAAAGTGCTGTCCCACAATGGAACAAAGTAAAAAAGTTTAAAAAAATTAACATTTGCAAAAATATTTTATTTTAAATTCCTAAATAAAGAAAAAAATAAATATTTTTCCAAAATATAAATTTCTTTATGTAAATAAAAAAAAACAATAAAAGTACACATATTTTGTATCGCCACATCCGTAACGACCCGACCTATAAAACTCTCCCACAAGTTGACTCCTTTAGTGAACCTCTTAAAGAAAAAACAAAAACAAGGCAATAAACATTGCTTTATTATCATACAGCCAAACAAAAAGTGGAATAACACGCAATCAAAAAGATGGATATAAATAAACATGGTACCGCTGAAAATGTCATCTTGTCCCGCAAAAAACAAGCTGCAATACAGCGTCATCAGCGAAAAAATAAAAATTTATAGCTCGCAGAATTAAGCAATGCAAAAATAATTATTTTTTATATAAAATTGATTTTATTGTATAAAAGAGCCAAATTATAAAAATAGATATAAATGAGGTATCGATGTAATCCAACTAACCAGAAGAATAAAACTGCTTTATCAATTTTACCACTCAAGGAACAGTATAAAGGCCCCCCAAAAGAATTTCATGAATTGCTGATTTTTGTTCTTTCTGCTTCCCAAAAATCGTAATAAAAAGTGAAAAAAATGTCATGTGCCCGAAAATGGAACCAATTAAAACGTCATCTTGACTCGCAAAAACAAGACCTTATATGACTCTGTGGGCCAAAATATGGAAAAATTATAGCTCTCGAAATGTGGTGATGCAAAAACCTATTTTTTGCAATAAAAAGCGTCTTTTAGAATGTGACAGCTGCCAAACGTAAACAACTGCTATAAATGGTAAATCGAACCCTCAAAATAAAATTAAAAAAAAAACACTAAGAATCCTCAACGTGTGCACTTAGGCCGGCGTCACACTGGCGACAGAATCGGACGACTGCAATACGATGAAATCTCGCATTGCAGTCTGCCCTATGTTAATCTATAGAGCAGCTCCCAGTATCAGATTTTTTGTGGTCCGTTTTAAACGTCCGAGTGCAATCTGTCACCGATTGTGGGTCGACTATTGCCAATGCAAGTCTATGGGAGCGATGAAAAATCGGATTACAAACGGACCGCACGTGTGACTTGCGATTAAATCGCATCGGTGTCCTTTAGAAAAGCCGGCAATTCATCCCCGGCTATACTGTAAAATCACACTGACAGCTTTAATAAAGAATAGAAAGAATAGATATACACACATATATATATATATATATATATATATATATATATATAATATATGTATTCTATGTCATTGTGACACATACATATATATATTTATAGTTCTTACACTTCTACATACTGTAATAGCCGCTAATTCAATTGCCGGCTTTTGTGAAATCACAGAAGCCGACATGAAATGATACATTGTTTAGACACAGTTAACCATGTAATTTCCTGTATTTTGATATATGGTTTGAACTTACAATTACTTAAGTGTATGTGTGCCAAATTTCAGACATGTAGGGGTTAATTAAAGGTGTAAATTCGTTTAAAAAAATGCGTGGGCTCCCGCTGTATTTTCTCCACCAGACAGACAAAGCCAGCGAGTGGGGGCAGATAATAATAGCCTAGGGTACATATTTTTTGTGCCCCCCTTGGCTACTAACATCTGCCCCCAGACACCCCAGAAAGGGCAAATCTCTAATTAGATTCGCCCTTTCTGGCACTTTGCCCGTCTATTCCCATTGCCCTGTAGCGGTGGCAAATGGGTTAATAAGGGGTTAAACCCACTTTGCTATTGAAAGATGAGTTTAAGCCAGGTTAATAATTGAGAGCTGTCAATTAGACAACTATCAATTATTAATCCTATTGTATGAAAGAAAAATCAAACACACACAGTTTAATAAAAAAGAAGTTTAATGAAATAATCACACAGTTTTTGACCATATTTTATTTTCCTGCTAAAACCATTTCCTGTAATAAAAATAAAATAAAAAAGCAAAATTATTCTTACCAATCCGATGTACAGTCAGGTCCCACGGTGTAATCCATCAGAAAGGGTTAACAGGTTACAGTAAGCAGAGAGCTAATAATGCTGTCTGCTAGCTGTAACCCCCTGAATGAATAAGTTACTCTCCCAGCGAAAGGAGAGGAATAGATTAATGAATGGAGCTTAATTGATTTATTGCCACTTTCACTTCAGTGACCTGACCTAACGTGAAAGTGGGATACAATCAATTAAGCTTCATTCATTAATCACATCCTCTCCTGTCGGCAGGAGATAAGCTCATTCAGTCAGGAGCTATCAGCTGAGCATGCAGCATTAGATGCGCTGCTTATCTGATTGCTAGTTAACCCTTTGTGAAGGATTACATCGTGGGACGTGACAGATCGCCAGATAGGTAAGAATAATGTTGTTTTATTATTTTATATTTATTTTAGAAGATCAAGGGCTTCGCACGGATTTAGAGTTAAATAAAATATGGTCAAAAAAATGTGTTTTTATTTCATTAAAATTATTTATTCTTAAAGTGTGTGTGTTTTTTTATTTACTTCAATAGGATTAATAATTGATAGTTGTCTAATTGATAGCTCTCAATTATTAACCTGGCTTAAGGTCACCTTTCAATAGCAAGGTGACATTAACCCCTTATTAACCCATTCGCCACCGCTACAGGGCAATGGGAATAAACGGGCAAAGTGCCAGAAAGGGCAAATCTAATTAGAGATTTGCCCTTTCTGGGGTGTCTGGGGGCAGATGTTAGTAGCCAGGGGGGGCACAAAAAAAATGTACCCTCCCTAGGCTATTATTATCTGCCCCCACTCGCTTGCTTTGTCTGTCTGGTGGAGAAAATACAGCGGGAGCCCACGCATTTTTTTTAAACAAATTTACACCTTTAATTAACCCCTACATGTCTGAAATTTTGCACAAATACACATATGTAATTGTAAGTTCAAACCATATATCAAAATACAGGAAATGACATGGTTAACTGTGTGGAAACAATGTATCATTTCATGTCGGGTTGTCGCTTCTGTGATTTCACAAAAGCCGGCAATTGAATTAGCGGCTATTACAGTATGTAGAAGTCTAGGAACTATAAATATATATTATATATATATATATATATATACATGTCACAATGACATGTATATATATATATATATATATATATATATGTATTCTATGTGTATATATCTATTCTTTCTTTTGTGATTTAAATACTATTCTTTTGGATCCATTATATGTCAGTTTTGCAAGCCTGCGAGAAATTCTCGCAAGTCGGATGAAAATCGGATGTTACAAGGTTCACACACATGCAACTAAATCGCATCTTTGAAGGAAAATCGGATGCCAGAAGGATGTGTGATGTTTGCATTTTGATCCAACAATCGACCGACTAAAACGGTCCGATTTTTTGTAGTTGTGTCTGACGCCGGCCTTAGCCTAAATGTAGCCATAGTGCTCATTCCGATGAGCAAAATTAAACACACTTGTGTTGTCACGAACTGAACATGGAAAGTATGCACACTTATTATAAAAATTGTACCAGCACACAGAGTTTTCACACGGATCAATGGTCAGAGAGGAAACAAAAATTGCAAGTATGCAGAGATTTTTTTTCTGTCTTTTTGTGTTCCAATACACACTAAAGAATCGAACATGTGGATAACTAAAACATTTAATTGTAAACATTTTCTGGGAGAAATACTTCATTTTCTTGAATAATTTCAAGGGTGCCAACACTTTTGGCCATGACTGAGAAGAAAGGTGAACATACAATTTATGTTCCTTAAGAATTTTTTTGTTATTTGATGTTCTGAAATATATTTTGCTCACCTTGTATTTCATTCCTGATTCTTTTTTAAAGATGAAGCATTTTATTAAAAAGCTTAATTACTCGGATTACTATTCTAATAAGATTTTATTTAATGAAGAAAGGGTTCTCTACGCAAACTTTTCACAGCGAATAAAGAATTTGTGGATTGAAGATGATTGCATACATTTTGTGGACACCGGGCACTACTCCTATGCAGATGAACAGTTCCATTCTGTCAACAGTAACATCATATGGAGAAATGACAGAGTAAGTGTCTTCTATGTAAAGAAAATCTATCACTTTTCATACTGTATTTTCTCACATTTCTTAAATTCTCCATATGGATTAGCTTTCAAAGTGTGTGCAGGATGTGGCGAAGTGGATAAAAGTAGGGAGTTGCCAGAATTCTCTGAAATCCATTCCTTATGGAGAATTTAACAGGGCTAGACGATGATGCTCTGATAAAGAGACCTTTTATCATGAAAGCGCTGTTATCAAAAAATGATTGCGGGATAAGGGTTACAGTAAAATTAATATCAATAATGCATTTCATAAAGTTTTGAATCATCCTAGTACTTTCATTTCATGCACAGCTTCCACTATTAAAAAACAGGACGCCTTAATCACTTTCTCAACACCTTACAGCCCACAATGCAATCAAATTGTAGCCATATCTACCTGTGGTGAATCAGGATGACACATTGCAACGAATGATCAGCTCTGGTTGTAGGTATGTTGCTAAAAGAGGTTTAAGTCTAGCCAACTCCCTTTTTCCCAGCCTCATTCAACAATCTAATACAAATCAGTCATGGCTAACCACAGGCTGCCACTACGATTTTCGGGGCCCCATACTTGTAAAATTTTCAGTGCCCCCTTGAGATACCATCCAGGCTTCACCCCTCGAACTGTCCACAGCGCTCTCTTTGAAAACTCCACTTCTCACCAGCCACACATTAACAGTTCCCATCCCAAGATCACAGATGTAGCCAGCAGCTTTTGCTTTGGCCAACAGATTTTTTTTAATCCGCCACCACGACAAGGTAGATTCTTTTGGCCGGGCTCTACTGTACTCTAACCTATTAAACATTTGTTAAAATATCCAATACAATTGAGGTATATTTTTATTTATTTTTCAATTTTTAAAATGACCAATAATATCACATGCAAAGAACAAATGCCACCACACCTTTATCAGACCACATATTACCACCACATAGTGACCAAATAACAGCACATACAAGGAACAAATACCGCCACACCATGGGCAGACAATATATTACCACCACATAGTGACTTAATACTACAGTACTGATCATTAATAAAAAAAACATACCATCATCTGTGTCTCGGACACAGGTTCAGTTTCTGCACTGACAGAATCCTTCCGCTGGGGCCCGATGAGCAGAAGAGACGGGGTCCGATGCAGGCCCCCTCTGCTCATTGGGCCCCATACTTAAGTCAGGGCAATAATGCCCTGATAGTGGCCCTGGCTAACCACCTTGGGTGTTGTGAATGGGTTTGAGATGAGTTCTGAGCAGAGGCTCCTCTGGTGGTTACAAGCGGTACTAGTGAAGATTGTGAGGACTGGGAATCAGGTGTTACTGACTGGTCTTATATAAGGGAGTCATTTTCCCATCAGGGTTGCCGGTGATCAATTGTTCTGGTCTGAATCCTTCATTCCTGTTTCCCTTGTAGCCTGCTGTGTCGTGTCTGCATCTCCTGCTACCAGATAAGAATTTTTCTTCTTTTGTGTTGTTGCTATATTTTTGCATTTTGTCCTGCACTTCTGTGGGGCCTTCAGGGTCCCCTCCGGGGGCTTCTGCCTTCTCAGTTTAGTTCAGCCACTGAGTTTTGTTCTTTTGCTTTTTCCAGTTTTTTCAGTGGCTGCTGTTTTGATTTTGTTACACCAGAGAGCTAATTTAGGTGGTAGAGGTCGTGTGATCTCAGGTGATTTTGAAATTAGTAGAGTTGGTGTTTTTTCAGGGTTTTCTGGGATTGCAGTAAGTACCCTTCCTGTCCTTTTCTATTTAGATAGTTTGGGCCCCAGCGTTTTCTCATTCTATTTTCTTTCTGTGTCAGTATTTCCTCTTGTCTAACCGCCATTACATGTTTGGGGGCTTTCTATTATCTTTGGGGTTCTGCTCCGGGGCAGATAGCTTTCCTATTTCTATCTTTAGGTGTAGTTAGTTTCTCAGGCTGTGACGAGGCGTCTAGGACCAACGTAGGAACGCTCCACGGCTGCCTCTAGTTGTGGTGGTTAGTCAGGGTACTGCAATCCCATAGATTCCAACTGCTCTGGTGTATTGCCTTTTTTTACCTGCACTCCTCAGCTACCGAAACATAACAGTATCACCGGCCTAAAAATTGAAAATTGTATGGTACTCACAGAAGGGAAAAAATATTGTGATAGAAAAAAGTTGTCAGAGTTGTCAGAGATATTTTTCTCTTTGTTGTATTTTTTTTTTTTCCCTCTGTATCTCTGGGTGCTGGGGAGGATCTTTTCTCCCAATGGAGTTTGCACAGTTGTCTGGCCGTGTGGATCAGCTTGCCACTGAGGTTCGGAGTATTGCTATCTATCTTGCTGGGTTGCCTGTTGTGGAACCTAGGATCCCCATGCCAGATTTGTTTTTAGGGGATCGAGCTAAGTTTCAGAATTTCAAAAATAATTGTAAATTGTTTTTTGCCTTAAAATCTAAGTCCTCAGGAAACGCAGCGCAGCAGGTTCAAATTATCATCTCTCTCCTGCGCGGCGATCCTCAGGATTGGGCTTTTTCCCTGATACCTGGGGATCCTGTTTTGAGTGATGTTGATGCGTTTTTTCAGGCTTTGGGGTTATTGTACGATGAGCCTAATGTCACTATCAAGCTGAAAAAGCCTTGTTGGCATTAAATCAGGGGTTGATGACGCTGAGTTATACTGTCAGAGATTCCGTAGGTGGGCAGTCCTGACCAAATGGAATGACGACGCTTTGGCGGCCCTTTTCCGGAAGGGTCTGTCGGATAATGTAAAGGATGTTATGGTGGGATTCCCTGTCCCCTCTGGTCTCAATGATTCTATGTCATTAGCGATTCAAATTGACAGACGTTTGCGTGAGCGGAGAAGTATGCGTGGAGTGGTGTTGCCTTGTGAGCCAGCTTCTGAGCCCATGCAGTGTGATGGAGTGGTGTCTGGGGCACAGCGTCATGAGTTTCGAAAGCGCAATAGGTTATGTTTCTACTGTGGTGATGCCTCTCATGCTATTTCAGTCTGCCCTAAGCGGGGAAGACGTTTTGCATGCTCAGTTGTCTTGGGTAGTGTTCAGACTAAGTTTTTATTAACTGTCACTCTGATATGCTCTCTGTCCTCATTTTCTGCTCAGGCTTTCGTTGATTCTGGAGCAGCTATTAACCTGATGGATTATGATTTTGCTAAACGTTGTGGGTTTCCCTTGATACCCCTACAGAAGTCTATTCCCTACTGGGGATCGATTCTACCCCTTTGGCTGAGAATAAACCCCAGTTTTCTACTCAGGTGATAATGAGGGTTGAACCTGATCACCAGGAGTGCTGCAAATTTTTGGTTCTATATAATCTGCATGACATTATCGTGCTGGGTTTCCCTTGGTTACAGTCTCATAATCCTGTTTTGGATTGGAAATCTGTGTCTGTAACCAGTTGGGGCTGCCAATGTGTTAATACCAACACTCCTGTTTTTTCTGCCTCCCCCAAGCTCAGGATGTTCCTGACTTTTTGTTTGATTTTTCTGATGTGTTTAGCGAAAGTAAATCTGCATCCTTACCTCCCCATAGGAGCTATGACTGCGCTATTGAATTAGTGCCGGGTAGTAAATTCCCTAAAGGTTGCCTTTTTAACTTGTCTGTACCTGAACATGACGCTATGCGGTCTTATATCAAGGAATCATTGGAGAAGGGTCATATCAGACCATCCTCTTCACCCTTAGGTGCCGGTTTTTTCTTTGTGGCCAAAAAAGATGGTTCATTAAGGCCGTGTATTGATTATCGTCTCTTGAACAATATTACTGTGAAATATCAATACCCGTTACCCTTGATTTCTGACCTGTTTTCCAGGGTGAAAAACGCTACTTGGTTTACCAAGCTTGACCTCAGGGGGGCGTATAACCTTATTCGCATTAAGCACGGGGATGAATGGAAGACGCATTCAATACCCCTGAAGGGCATTTTGAGTACCTAGTGATGCCCTTTGGGCTCACTAATGCCCCTTCCGTCTTCCAGTCCTTCATGAATGACATTTTCAGGGATTTTGTGG
Organism: Oophaga sylvatica; assembly: GCA_033576555.1. NCBI lineage: Eukaryota > Metazoa > Chordata > Amphibia > Anura > Dendrobatidae > Oophaga > Oophaga sylvatica. The sequence continues at coordinate 107,619 of JARQOD010000460.1, forward strand.
ACAAATTTCTGATTGTTTATTTGGATGATATCTTGATTTTTTCTAATGACTGGGACTCTCATGTGAAACATGTTCGGACTGTGTTCCAGATTTTGAGGGATAATGCTCTGTATGTGAAGGGATCAAAGTGTCTTTTTGGCGTACAGAAGATCTCAGTTCTGGGATTCATTTTGTCCCCATCTGTTATTGAAATGGACCCGGTCAAGGTTCAGGCCATCTGTGATTGGGTCCAACCTACTTCACTAAAGGCTCTTCAGAGATTTTTGGGTTTTGCCAATTTTTATCGTAAATTTATTGGTAATTTCTCGGTTATTGTTAAACCATTAACTGATTTGACCAGAAAGGGTTCTGATGTGGTGAATTGGCCTCCTGAGGCAGTCTCTGCATTTCAGGAACTTAAGCAGAGATTCACTTCTGCTCCTGTTCTACGGCAGCCTGATGTTTCTCTGCCATTTCAGGTGGAGGTTGATGCCTCTGAAATTGGGGCAGGTGCCGTTTTGTCCCAAAAAGATCCAGAGACCTCTAAAAGTAACCCTTGTGCCTTTTTCTCTGAAAATGTTCTCCTACTGAACGTAATTATGACGTGGGTAATCGGGAGTTATTGGCCATGAAGTGGGCTTTTGAAGAGTGGAGACATTGGCTGGAGGGAGCCAAACATCAGGTGGTGGTCCTTACGGACCATAAGAATCTGGTCTATCTGGAATCTGCAAGCGACTCAATCCTAGACAGGCCAGGTGGGCCTTGTTTTTCACACGTTTTAATTTTGTGGTTTCCTTTCTTCCTGGCACTAAGAATGTTAAGGCGGATGCCCTCTCGAGGAGTTTCCTTGCGGACTCTCCTGAGTTATCTGATCCTTCTGTTATTTTAAAGAGGGTGTAGTTCTTTCCGCCATCTCGCCCAATTTGAGACTTGCTCTGGAGGGGTGTCAGGAGGATAGGCCCGAGCGCTGCCCTGTTGGAAAATTGTTTGTCCCGGACCAATGGAAAAAGAGTGTGATGTCTGAGATTCATTGTTCCGCATTGGCTGGGCATCCCGGAATTTTTGGTACCAGAGACTTGGTTAGTCGGTCGTTTTGGTGGCCTACCTTGTCTCGCGATGTCAGGGAATTTGTGCAATCCTGCGGGACTTGCTCTCGCTCCAAGCCTTGCTCTCGCTCTAGTGGTTTGTTGATGCCATTGCCTGTGCCCAAGAGACCATGGACCCATATCTCTATGGATTTCATTTCCGATCTTCCTGTTTCTCAGAGAATGACCACCATCTGGGTAATTTGTGATAGGTTTTCCAAAATGATACATCTTGTGCCATTGCCTAAGTTGCCTTCCTCCTCTGAATTGGTGCCGTTGTTTCTTCAGCACGTGGTTCGTTTACACGGCATTCCTGAGAACATTGTGTCTGACAGAGGAGTCCAGTTTGTTTCCAGATTTTGGAGGACTTTTTGTTCTAAACTGGGTGTTCAATTGTCTTTCTCCTCGGCATTTCATCCTCAGACCAATGGTCAAACTGAGAGAACAAACCAGACATTAGAGACTTATCTAAGATGCTTTGTGTCTGCTGATCAGGATGACTGGGTCTCTTTTTTGCCTTTGGCTGAGTTTGCTCTTAATAATAGGGCTAGCTCTGCCACTTTGATGTCTCCGTTTTTCTGTAATTCTGGTTTTCACCCTCGATTTTCTTCAGGACAGACGGAAGCTTCTGTCTGTCCAGGTGTTGACTCTGTTGTTGAGCGTATGCAACAGATTTGGGACCAGGTAGTGGAGAGGTTGTCCCTCTCTCAGGAGAAGGCACAGCGGTTTGCTAACCGGCATAGGACTGATGGTCCTCGGTTTAAAGTGGGGGACTTGGTCTGGTTGTCCTCAAAGAATATTCCTATGAGAGTAGCATCTCCTAAATTTAAGCCTAGGTTCATTGGACCTTATAAGATCATGGAGATTATTAATCCTGTTTCTTTTCGTTTGCTTCTTCCAGGGACATTTAAGATCCATAACGTGTTCCACAAGTCCTTGTTGAAGAGGTTTGTTGAGCCAGTGGTTCCTGCTACTGTGCCTCCTGACCCTGTTTTGGTTGAGGGCAATCTGGAGGATGTGGTTGAGAAAATATTGGATTCTCGTTTTTCTAGACGAAGACTCCAGTATTTGGTTAAATGGAGAGGTTATGGTCAGGAAGACAATTCTTGGGTGTTTGCTTCGGACATCCATGCTAGGAGACTTATCCGTGCGTATCATAGAACTCATCCTGACCGACCTGGTTGCTCAAATGAGGGTTCGGTGACCCCTCCTCAAGGGGGGGGTACTGTTGTGAATGGGTTTGAGATGAGTTCTGAGCAGAGGCTCCCTCTGGTGGTTACAAGCGGTACTAGTGAAGATTGTGAGGACTGGGAATCAGGTGTTACTGATTGGTCTTATATAAGGGAGTCATTTTCCCATCAGGGTTGCCGGTGATCAATTGTTCTGGTCTGAATCCTTCATTCCAGTTTCCCTTGTAGCCTGCTGTGTCGTGTCTGCATCTCCTGCTACCAGATAAGAATTTTTCTTCTTTTGTGTTGTTGCTATATTTTTGCATTTTGTCCTGCACTTCTGTGGGGGCCTTCAGGGTCCCCTCCGGGAGCTTCTGCCTTCTCAGTTTAGTTCAGCCACTGAGTTTTGTTCTTTTGCTTTTTCCAGTTTTTTCAGTGGCTGCTGTTTTGATTTTGTTACACCAGAGAGCTAATTTAGGTGGTAGAGGTCGTGTGATCTCAGGTGATTTTGAAATTAGTAGAGTTGGTGTTTTTCAGGGTTTTCTGGGATTGCAGTAAGTACCCTTCCTGTCCTTTTCTATTTAGATAGTTTGGGCCCCAGCGTTTGCTCATTCTATTTTCTTTCTGTGTCAGTATTTCCTCTTGTCTAACCGCCATTACATGTTTGGGGGCTTTCTATTATCTTTGGGGTTCTGCTCCGGGGCAGATAGCTTTCCTATTTCTATCTTTAGGTGTAGTTAGTTTCTCAGGCTGTGACGAGGCGTCTAGGACCAACGTAGGAATGCTCCACGGCTGCCTCTAGTTGTGGTGGTTAGTCAGGGTACTGCAATCCCATAGATTCCAACTGCTCTGGTGTATTGCCTTTTTTTACCTGCACTCCTCAGCTACCGAAACATAACACTTGGGTTTTTACAAATGTGCAGGAAGCACATGCAATGTCTGCACATATGCATTAGATAAAACTATGTTTTGCAATCAAACAATAATTCCTATAGTATTACATCTTTTATTAATTGTAATACTCAATATGTGGCCTATTGCATCTGCTGCCTGTCATGTCAAATCCAATACATCGAATGTACTATCCGTAAGCTTAAAAAGAGGATAGCAGAACATTTATCAAATATTCATAACAAATATTTTGTAAATACTCACAAAGGGGATGTTTCTCATTTTGCATTTTATGGCATAGAGAAAGTTTGTAATCCCATTCGGGGAGGGAACAGACAGAAAGCTTTAACCACAAGTGAAGCCTTCTGGATATTAAAACTAGACACATAATATCCAAAAGGCATGAATTTCAGGAATGACCTCTTTTATGTTTATTAAAAAATTATTATTATTTTTTTTGCATGCAAATTCTGGTCTTATAGGTGTTCTGTTGTTTCTCTGCATCTGTTTGTTGCAACACCTTATGCCTATTAATGTAATTACTAAGTATCTGTGATTGGTACTTTTTGTCTTTATATTGTCTATCTCATGCAGCCATACCCATCCTATGACTAAGGGCACTGTGTACGCGCCAGAAACGCGTCAGTTGTTTATTCTGTTAATAAACATGGCTAACATGCCTTAAATAAAGTTTTTTCTATTTTTTTACCGGGTTGGAGAGCCACTCCTATTCCTGTTCCCTTCTGCTAACTGCTGTGCTCATCAGCGGAATCTGGCACCCACCTGTGCTTTCCTTGATTTGACCCAGCCTCATTTGGTCGTATGTTTGGATCATGTGTCAAGCTCCAATACCTCTTTCTCCTGCACCTCATTTTTTCAGGATCAGTGTAAAGCTCAGAAGGGAAGGAGTGCCATATTATAGTGCATATTTTATTGATATAGTTTGCAGGTGCATCATAGAATTTTCTACTATTGAGTAGTGAAGAAAAAAATTTACATTTTTACCACAAACCTTTTGTTTTAGGCACAGATTTTAAATTTTTACAAGAGAAAATAGATAAAATTGTCACCAAAATTTGTCCCACAATTTCTGCTGAATATGGCAATACCCCATATGTGGCTGTACATTACTGTTTAGCCATGCAGAGAGACTTTGGAGAGATGGAGCGCTAGTTGCCTCCAGGAGCACAAAGGTTGCTAGAATACCTTGTGGACTCTATATACAGAGCGCCTAAGTGCCAGAAGACCAGAAGCCCCCCTCAAGTGACTGTATTTGGGAATTTATCTGCAGGTATAGCGAGTATTTCACTCCATAGGTATTTTGGAGAAACAAACTGAAGTGGATTTTGCTGAGAGAAAATTGCAAATCTACTGTTGTACTGCCCATAAATTGTAGTCCCCGAATATTGTAGTGCTCAGTACATTATGCCCAGCTCATGGTTCTGGAGACACGCACCCATAAATAAGGACAGCTCTCATCACTACAGAGACGCCAATCATGTGGACGCTAAAAGTGATTTAGGTGCACTGTGGGGCTCAGAAAGGAGGGGGGGACGTTTGGATTTGGGAGCACAGAATTTGATTAATTTCTTTTGGAGTCGAGGAGCCATTTTTCTTTTCCAAAGCCTTTTGACTATACTTCCATTAACAGATGATGGGCCTGTATGAGGTCTTGCTTTTTTGTGGATTGATGTAAAGATTTTGTTGGGAGCAAATTGTACTGTATGCTGAGCATTGGGGTTTCTATCTAAATCTATGAGCGACATGATTTAGATGAAGCTCCTGAGAGAACGATACACAATGATGCAGCAGCAGAGTTACTGTGGATTCTGTCTGGACTCTGCTCAGTGTTGTCTTTCCTTTTAGAAGTGCACAAAACTGTGGCGGACCTCACCTAGGCTCACACAGGGCCGCCATCAGGGCATTACTGCCCTAACTGGCGTATGGGGCCCGATGACCAGAGGGGGCCCACATCGGGCCTCAGCAGCAGGATTCTGCCAGTGCAGAAACTGAATCTGCATCCGAGACGCAGGTTCAGTTAAACTCTATTGCCGTGCAGTCCCGGGCCGCACTGCATTTGTTAAAAGCCGCCAGCCAATCGGAGACTGGCAGCTGACATCAGCGTGCACGTTATCGGTATATGATGTCATTGTCATTCGCCGGTGAGTGCACACTTGAACTGTATGGAGGGAAGATCACGCCGCAGGAGAGCGGCAAGGTAAGGAGAAAGATTTTTTTATCTTTAAGTAAAAAGCGGCAGGGGGCAGGATGGGACCCACAGGGGGAAGAATGGAGACACAGGGGGCAAGAATGAAGATACAGGGGGCATAATAGAGACACAGGGGAAGAATGGAGACACGGGAGAAAAATGGAGACACAGGGTCAAGAATGGAGACAATGGGGGAAGAATGGAGAGACAGGGGGCAGGATAGAGACACAGGGGGAAGGATTTTGAGGCAGGATGGAGACAGATGGGGCAGGATCGAGGGGCAGGATGGAGACAGATGGAGAAGGATCATAGGGCAGGATGGAAACAGATGAGGCAGGTTCATGGGCAGGATGGAGACAAATGGGGCAGGATCATGGGCAGGATGGAGACACATGGGCAGGATCATGGGGCAATATGGAAACACATGGTGCATGATGGATACAATGGAGACAGATGCGGCAGGATCATGGGGAAGATTGGGCAGGATAACAGGGCTGATGATGCAGGATCACAGGGTAAATGGGGCAGGATCACAGGGCAGATGGGGCAGGATCATGGGACGGATGGGGCAGGATCACGAGACAGATGGAGCAGGATCACAGTACATCACATTGGGCAGAATGGAAACTCATGAGGGCAGGATGGGAGAACATTTGGGGCCAGGGTGGGAGAACATATGGCTGGAGTCAGGAATGAGACACACAGGGCCAGGATGGGGAATATTATTACCATAGGGGCTAATTAAGGGATATTAATACTGCAGTCATGTATTTATTTTATTTTTTGAGGATACTGTTTTAAATGGGGGGGCGGTCCTGTTACTGTGCAGAGCGACACTATGTCACCTTTTTTTCCTTTATCTGGGGTAGTTTAGAAGTTGGGAAAAATTAAGTAATGTGTTCTGCAAGTGGTACTCTAGATAGCTGTATTATTTCCTGCAGAGCCCTGGCTGGAAGAAGTGATGGCAGTCTGTCCTGGATGAAGATGAAAAGCTAAGATGAAGGACTTCACCTAGAGACGCCACTGGTGAGTCAGTGTGTTACCGGTACACTGATACTATACATTGTATACTATATATTCAGAGGACCTGTGTATAATGTCACTGGTGATCACTGTGTTACCTGTACACTGACAATATATATAGGGGTCCTTTGTACAATTTCACCAGTGATCACTGTATTGCCTTTACACTGACACTATATACAGCGCTCCTGTGCATAATGTCATTGATCACTGTGTAACCTGTACAATATACACAGCACTCGCGTGTATAATGTCACTGTTGATCACTGTATTACCTGCACACTGATACTGTTGTGGTGTAGTGACCCATGCTACAGCTAGGGGGCGCTGTGTATGCTCCTCGGAATATGCATGGAGGCACGATTTGAGTGGTAAAATAGGCCCTGGCAGTATTGTGAATGGAAGGTATGTGTTTCAGAGCTCCTCTGCACTGTAAGCCAAGTTAATGTTGTTCTGGGACTTTTAGTCCAATAAGAGTCGTGTGTATTTCTAGGGTGGCTTTACAGGGTTAGCTCGTGAGCTGGGTGGGACTGGCTTAGCTGAGGGAGTGGCTACAGGTATGTAAGGAAGTGTTTGGCACATGGTGGGGGAGTGTAGCGTGAGTCTGTGCTGAGACTGTGAGGGTCTCGGGAGTCTGTCAGGCTGGACAGAGCTCCCTGACATCCAGTTGGAATGTCGCACAGACTGAAGACTGAAAGCTGGTGTGCTTGAGCCAGTGGAATGGACGGTCTTGAAAACCGTGGTGAGACTGATCGGGATCAGAATGAAGTATAAGGTGTGGATTGGATACCTCTGAGAATGAGGGATCCGGAACCTGCGTGGCTAACAGGTGACAGACAGGAATCTGTGGAGGATGACTGGGGTCATGAAGAATGTGGTAAAGTCGTAAGAAGTGGTGGGAAGAAAGAGACTGTTTGGTGATTGTTGGATACCTCTGAGGAATAGGTCTCCAGGAACCTGTGTGGCTGATGCCAACAGGTAACGGTCTTGAAACCAATGTTATGCTGGTCAGGATCAGTGAGAAGAATTATTGAGAGAAAGACTGTATTTTTGTGTTAAGTTGGCTGTAATAAACGAAATGGACTATTGTTTTAACCCTGAGGCTGTGGTTCCACGGTCCGGAACCACAGCGCATTTGACGGAGCGGAAATTCGGCTCCGTCCTAAGCCCCGCCCCCTTTTTGACGCGCGCCTCTTTCCGGAAAGAGCACATCCGGAAAGAGCACAGGGCTGCATAGCCCTGTGTTATTTTCGTTGCGGCGATGCAGCGTCGCCGCAACGGGCTAGGACATGCTGCGGTCTGAAAAGACGCGCAGCATGTCCGGAAACACAGGTCTTCTGCCTGCGTATTTTTACGCATAGTGGAGACAGGGATTTCTTGAAATCCCCTCCACTATGCTGTAACATCTGGACGATGCGTGTTTGACGCTGCGCCAACGCACAGCGTCAAACACGCAGCTAATCCGGAATGTTTCCTGATCGTGGAAACATACCCTGAGTGTGCCAGTGTTTACCTCAAAGACCAGCAAAGCGAGTGATCCCCGTCCGGATCATCACAATTGGTGTTGGAATGCTGGCAGTGGCCCAGGGAGCATGTGTGCAGGGTTTTTTTTTCTGTGGATTAGCAAGTCCATTATTTTTTTTTCTTTTTGAACTTGCTGTGGCTCAGCGGGGCTGCGAAGACTGAAGACGTCTGGCTGTAACTCGGCGGCGTTACGAAGGTTGCTGTGGACCGGCTTGTCCACAAAGTTGGCGGTGCAGAGCCAGCAGAGACTTGTGGTAGTGGGAGCTACAGTGACTGGTGCAGCAAGAGGTTCTGCAGCAGCAGGAGCTCCAGTGACAGCCGCAATGGCTTGTGAGCGGCATCTGGAGGTGCCGGTGGTTTGTGGCTGCAACAGGAGCTGTGGGGGTGCCAGCAGGAGCTGGTGTGTTGTCTAGGAGGACAGTGTGAACTAGGTCACACAAACTTTTAAAGACCAGTACACGCCTGGAAAATACATAAACTGTAATGTGGGACTGGGGCCTAAGAAAGCCATGTGGAAGTCAACAGGGTGTATCCCAGAGTGGGGTGGTGTCCCTAAAATGGGTGGTGCCCAAAAAGGGGTGGAGTCCCAAAAGGGGGCAGTGACCAAAACAGGGGTGGTGACCCAAAAAGAGGGTGGATTCCCGAAAGGGGGTGGTGGCCCAAAAAAGGATGGTGTCCCGAAAGGGGACGATGACCCAAAAAGGGGTGGTACCGATGAACTATTGCCAGTGGCAAATGTTATATGTCTGTCCAATAGTTATTGGTACAGTGACGCCTCCCAAAGTGGACGGGTCTGACCAACCCCAGTGACTTAGTAGAGAGGTCCGACATGGTTAGAAGTGGGGACTGCTGGTTCTAACATGACCGACCGAATGGTGGTGACTCTCATACAGACGGAGACACAAGGGGAAAGCGTGCATCTACCCAACTTACGGACCTGATGTCTCTTGACGTGTACCACGGAATGACTGATGGGGATGTAGTAGATAAGACATCTGGAGCCACACCCAGTTAGAAGGTAACTGGAGGGTTCGTCATACTGTGGATTTTTACTCAGACTTCGGAGGTGACTGTGACTCTAAGATAGAAAGGGAGTACAGTAAGGAAGGCCCCCACAAGGAGAGAAAGTCCTCCCCTCGTCAGAGACGTAAAGGGCGCAAAGAACCTAAGCAAATGGCATCCATTGAGAATGTCAATAAAGAAGAACCTGTTGTTGAAGAGCTGGAGAGTGTGGAGCTCTCTCAAGGTACAAAGAGTTGAGAGGTACCTGAGGATGATTGGGCAGAGCCTCAAGAAGGGTTGAAGAGGTCGGATATGGAAGTCGCCAACTCCATGCAATTGGAGCGGGTGCGCACCTGGAGTCCGAGTTTGCAGCAATCAAGGCTCAGTTTGGAGAGAAAGCACAGGAGAGCCAGGACCTTGCTAAAACTTTGTCTCGAGCGAAGCACAAGGTGGCAGATTTACAGACCTTATTAAAGATAAGAAAAGAGCATATGGGACAAGAAAAGGCCCTGAGACAAACTGCTGAGCATAGAGTGGATGAGCTGGAGAAGGAAGTCTCTGAGCTCAGATGTCACCTGTCAACGTGACAAAGTGTGAATAAGGCCTTAAGACAAGATGTGGAGGTGCTCAAAGAAGCAGTAAGAGGTCTTCTGCAGGAGAAGAAGTTGGTGGTCGAAGACTTACAGCGGTCGTGCCCGAGTGATAACAAGGCTGAGCTGCCCGTGCCCATCTTGGCAGATGTCTTGAAGGAAGTGTCTGAGATAAACCAGGAAGAGGATGAAGCATCAGTCTTTAAGTGTGTGATGGAGGTACCCGAAGACTTTCGAGAAGCCTGTGCCAGCCCGGGTGTGCATGAGGCCTTTAAAAAGGCAGTAAAAGTCTATAGTGTGAACTGGGCACCAGAGACGAACCAGTTGGTGATACTGGCGGATAGGGAAATCACAGAGAAGCGGGTGGCTGTCCTGAAAGAGATGCATCTACAATGTCTCCGCATGAAACAGATGATTATGATGGGTAATATGAAAGCCGCTCGACGCCTGGAGCTGGCGAAGGAAGCTCAAAGTCAGCTGGGCTTTGTGGAAATTCATAATTCCGGTACCCAGAAATTTGGTGGGGAAGGTCATTGGAAGACTTGGAAAGGTGATGCAGGAACTAGTGAATCGTTCCGGTGTGAAGAGAGTGAGGATTCCAGCTGATGGCGAGGTCAAGGTGGCTGGTGAAGAAGAGATGGTTCCATTCGTTGCTGTTGGCTCAGTGGAGAGCCTTAAGAACATCCGAATGCACCTGGGATATCGAGTGACGTACCTACGAGAGGTGGAGCAGATGATCTTTGAAAGAAAGCAGATTAAGGAACATCTACAGTAGTTGGAACGAAGAGGGTGACTGCTTCCAGCCCGAGATATGGGGAGACAAGAGGCTTGTCTGGGGACTGGTAGTATGCGGTCTGAAGCAATGAGAGTTAGAGGAGATGACTTCTCTGTTGGCTCAGGGCTGAGTGACTTAAGTGGGAGACTCTGTAGCGGACGAAAGGACAGAGGGTCAGAGGGTTGTGTGAAGGGGCACACGTGGAAAGTGGTGGAAAAAATGAAAAAGAGTCAGCCTGACAGGACGTATGGGTGCAAGGGAATTGTGACACCGTACTTACCGCTGGGGATGCGGGTGGTCTGACAAGGGGGCATTTCTATCAAAGAACGTGATGGAGTTGGATGACGGACGCCTACCAAAGGGGGCAATAGCAGGGTCCGACTTTGATAGACGGTTTGACTGACAGAGACAACCGAGAAGGATCTCTGGTCGGTTTGGAATAAGTGTTCAACCCCACAAGTTTGAACAGAGTGGGGAGGTATGTGGTGTAGTGATCCATGTTACAGCTAGGGGGCGCTGTCTATGCTCCTTGGGATATGCATGGAGGCATGATATGAGTGGTAAAATAGGCCCTGGCAGTATTGTGAAAGGAAGGTATGTGTTACAGAGCTCCTCTGCACTGTAAGCCAAGTTAATGTTGTTCTGGGACTTGTAGTCCCATAAGAGTCGTCTGTATTTCTAGCGTGGCTTTACAGGGTTAGCTTGTGAGCTGGGTGGGACTGGCTAACCACACATACACTGCCCACTGGTGGTTTGGAGCTTTGTTGAGGACCTGTGATGAGGTCATGTGCATGTGACCAGACCATGTGCTCCAAACCTTAGCTGGGGAGTGGCTACAGGTATGTAAGGAAGTGTTTGGAACATGGTGGGGGAGTGTAGCGTGAGTCTGTGCTGAGACTGTGAGGATCTCGGGAGTCTGTCAGGCTGGACAGAGCTCCCTGACATCCAGGTGGGATGTCACACAGACTGAAGACTGAAAGCTGGCGTGCTTGAGCCAGTGGAATGGACGGTCTTGAAAACCGTGGTGAGACTGAACGGGATCAAAATGAAGTATGAAGTGTGGATTGGATACCTCTGGGAATGAGGGATCCGGGAACCTGGTGGCTAACAGGTGACAGACAGGAGTCTGTGGAGGATGACCGGGGTCGTGAAGAATGTGGTAAAGTCGTAAGAAGTGGTGGGAAGAAAGAGACTGTTTGGTGATTGCTGTTCAGTACGGACGATGAACTTTACTCTTCGAGTTCACAAATCTCTAGTTGGCATCACTGAAACTTAGTGGGATGATTCACATGATTGGAATACAAGGCTTCAATGATTAAAAAAATCCTGCTTAAATAAAATAATTATCGGCACATATAGTGTATAAATATAAATATAATTCAAAGCAACAATCAGTACCAACATTTATGAGGTATAACCAAAGAAAACTCTCCAACCATCCCAACATTTGTTGGAAATTTCTCTCTGGCAAAAGTAACAGGTCCAGCAAATTCCTATCTTCTGTTGCTGACAACTATATCCTGCAAAGGTAGGAGAGAAAACAAGGGTATCTGCTACCTTGGATCAATCCATATAAACAGTGAGGAAATTTAGTAGGAGGGGAAAGGGTAGCTGGGACCCATGAGGGAGGATTAAGCTTTCTTAAAATTTTTGGGGGTAACTTGTAAATGTTGGGGGGGAAATAAATACTCGGGTGCTCGTTGCCCCCCAGGTCAAGCAAATGGGAAAAGCTCGGGGGCTGGGGTCCCCCCGTGGTGTGAAGAGGGGGCTAGAAATTGCGAAATTGATGGGGATGGGGCTCCAAAAGACATGGGAACGCATGAGGGAAAAAAACCCCCGGGGCAAATTTTTGACACCCAAGGCCTTTTATGTGAACAAAGTTGTCGAGTCTTGCGCTACTTTTACAGGCTAAAAATAAAACAAAAAAAACTTAAAACCCAAAAAGGTTTTCCTGGTTTAAAAATGGGAAGGAACATCTTTTACAGGGGAATGAATTGTATATAAGGCAAAATAAAAAAGCCAAAAAAAAAAAAATTGCTCCCCACGCATTGGGCTATGTTCACACATTGCGTTTTTTTATGCGTTTTTTTTTAAATTTTGCATTGCCTTTTAAACCAAAAGAAAAACATTCCCTGTGGGTTTTTCATTTTTTAAAAATTACTTTTTTCCCTGTGGTGTGTGACACATCATGAGGCAATCCTGTTTCTTTTTTGAAGGAGGGGCTCTGAAAAGTAAAAAAGCCTTTTTTTAAAAGAGCCCCAAAAGGGTTTCCCTTTTTATTCTTTAAAAATCCGCAGTCGGCCCCCACTATTCTTTGAGGCCATCAGCGGCTAGCTTTTTTTGCTCCCTTATTAAAAAGGGGGTCTTCTAAAGTGTTTTTGCGTATGCAATGGTGGTTGGGTGCCAAAAATTTTGGCGCACCCATAATACCCCATTTAAGAGATGTAAAAGGAGGGCCTCCCCGTAAACAATGCTCCTTATTTGGAAGTGGGCCTCCCTATATTTGCCCATGCAGTGAAGGGAAGGGCTGCTACAAATTTTGGGGCCACTCCCAAAGCTGTTTAAGAGTGTAGAGGGGGCCTCATGAAAAAATGTTCCCATTATTAGGAAGTGTGTTCCCATGTGTTTGCAGTGTATGGGGTGACAAAATTTTTCCTCTGGGGTAAACATGGGGAAAATTCTGTATAACAAAATTTTATTTATGGGATCATAAACACCCCTTTAAAAAAAAATGTGGGTGTTGCATTATGGACCACGGTACCATGGTGTTTTGGTGGGGAGCATGAGGATGAGGAGGAGGACGACAGCAAAAAGGCAAAATTTAGGAAGTGGTATACCCCTGTGGGGGTGTGGGAAAAGGTGCATGGAAGCAGACCCCCCCAAAAAAGACACTGGGTTTGGTTTTGTTATGCTGCTAACATTTGTTTATGTTGAGAAGTTGGCCCAAACCAACCCTTGTTTATTTTTTAAGAGTCAGCGTCAGCATTTTCAGTTGGGCAGGTGGA